>OY829915.1:144698668-144939705 GCA_963691935.1 Nephrotoma guestfalica
ATTGAAAGCAAAATGTTTCGAAATAATTCACGGAAATATCAGAAGAATTTGTATTTTCAGAAATTTTTTTATTTTAGAAAACGCCAGTGCTTGAACTTCCTCCGTAAAAGAGATTTCGTGATCATGCACTAACTGAATCACTAATTTTGGAAATGCCCGATAATAGCAACAGTGTAAATCTAATATTTTTTTAGACTTATGTCTTATTATTCAATCATATTTTAAAAAGTGCCATAACGAACTTTATAATTTTTAAACTTTACACCCTTTTGAAAAATCTAAATAAACAATTTGACCGGGATCCAAAATTGTCCGTTGTTTAGCTCCAAAATTTGGAGTGAAAATTATTAATTTGTGAATTTTTTGTCCCTGTTTTAAACGTGTTCATTTGTGATTTATAAAATAAATTTAAATTTATAAAGAAGATTATATTTCTCCCTTTATTCTAAATCTAGTAAATTGCGTGGTTAATAGAATGACACACTTTGAAATGCAAAATCTCAAGTTTGGATCCAACAACTAGCGAAATTATGATTTTCCTTGTACATTTCATATATTTTTCATTATATTTTTAGTTTTAAAACGGTAAAATGTCATTTTGCAATATTATTTCAATATATCTGTAAGATAATGAGCAAGTAGGATTTGTATTACGCTTTGGTAACCGATTTAAGTGATTGGTATAAACTGATTGTCGTAAGGTGTTAATTCACACGCATCGAAAATAATTTTAATGTGGGACAGGGCAGTTTAAACAATTTGTTACAAAATTCTTTATTATTGTTAAAAATGCAAGAGCAATTCAAAGAAAACGCTGTGAAGTTCGATTCTCGTGATAGAGCGATTAATAATAGTTGTTTAATAATAAAGCATTATTTTCTATCTTCCCCTTGGGACCCGACCTTTCAACATTGAGTATAATCTACATTTTCAAATATAGGGAAAATGGCTTGTAGCTAAAAAAACTGTCTGAGATACCTATCAATTTGATTAGTTTTCCTAAAAGGTAATGTAATGGTCTATGCCCAGTATCAACAAAACCTGAATCACCATCTCTGGGGATGGCCGATAATGGCCATTCAACATTGAGTATAATCTACATTTTCAAATATAGGGAAAATGGCTTGTAGCTAAAAAACTGTTCGAGATATCTATCAACTTGATAAGTTTTTCTAAAAGGTAATATAATGATCTATGGCTAGCATCAACAAAATCTGAATCACCATCTCTAGGGATGGCCGATAATGGCCATTCAACATTGACTAAAATTTAACTCTTCAAATATAAGGAAAATGGCTTGTAGCTAAAAAACTATTCCAGAAACCTATCAATTTGTTTAGTTTTCCAAAATGGTAATATAATGATCTATGCCGGGCATCAACAAAACCTGAATCACCATCTCTTGGGATGGCCGATAATGGCCATTCAACATTGCGTACAATTTACCTCTTCAAATATACGGAAAATGGCTTATAGCTAAAAAACTGTCCAAGATACCTATAAATTTGTTTAGTTTTCCTAAAAGATAAAGCAATGATCTATGCCCAGCATCAACAAAACCTGAATCACCATCTCTGGGGATGGCCGATAATGGCCATTCAACATTGAGTAAAATTTACCTCTACAAATATAAGGAAAATGGTTTGTAACGGAAAAACTGTCCGACATACCTATCAATTTGATTAGTTTTCCTAAAAAAATGTAGTGATCTATGCCTAGCATCAACAAAACCTGAATCACCATCTCTGGGAATGGCCATTCAACTTTGAGTAAAATTTACCTCTTCAAATGAAAGCAAAATGGCTTGTTGCTAAAAAACTGTCCAAAATACCTATCAATTTGTTTAGTTTTCCTAAAAGGTAATGTAATGGTCTATGCCCAGCATCAAGAAAACCTAAATCACCATCTCTGGGGATGGCCGATAATGGCCATTCAACATTGACTAAAATTTACCTCTTCAAATATAAGGAAAATGGCTTTTAGCTAGAAAACTGTCCGAGATACCTATCAATTTGCTTAGTTTTCCTAAAAGGTAATGTAATGGTCTATGCCCAGCATCAACAAAACCTGAATCACCATCTCTGGGGATGGCCTATAATGGCCATTCAACATTGACTAAAATTTACCTCTTCAAATATAAGGAAAATGGCTTTTAGCTAGAAAACTGTCCGAGATACCTATCAATTTGCTTAGTTTTCTTAAAGGGTAATGCAATGATCTATGTCCAGCATCAACAAAACATGAATCACCATCTCTGAGGATGGCCGATCAAATGAAAGGAAAATGGCTTGTAGCTAAAAAACTGTCCGAGATACCTATCAATTTGTTTAGTTTTCCTAAGAGGTAATGCAATGATCTATGTCCAGCATCAACAAAACCTGAATCACCATCTCTGGGGATGGCAGATAATGGCCATTCAACATTGACTAAAATTTACCTCTTCAAATATAAGGAAAATGGCTTTTAGCTAGAAAACTGTCCGAGATACCTATCAATTTGCTTAGTTTTCTTAAAGGGTAATGCAATGATCTATGTCCAGCATCAACAAAACCTGAATCACCATCTCTGAGGATGGCCGATCAAATGAAAGGAAAATGGCTTGTAGCTAAAAAACTGTCCGAGATACCTATCAATTTGTTTAGTTTTCCTAAAAGGTAATGTAATGATCTATGCCCAGTATCAACAAAACCTGAATCACCATCTCTGGGGATGGCCGATAATGGCCATTCAACATTGAGTATAATTTACATTTTCAAATATAGGGAAAATGGCTTGTAGCTAAAAAACTGTTCGAGATATCTATCAACTTGATAAGTTTTTCTAAAAGGTAATATAATGATCTATGGCCAGCATCAACAAAACCTGAATCACCATCTCTAGGGATGGCCGATAATGGCCATTCAACATTGAGTAAAATTTAACTCTTCAAATATAAGGAAAATGGCTTGTAGCTAAAAAACTGTTCCAGAAACCTATCAATTTGCTTAGTTTTCCAAAATGGTAATGTAATGATCTATGCCCGGCATCAACAAAACCTGAATCACCATCTCTGGGGATGGCCGATAATGGCCATTCAACATTGCGTACAATTTACCTCTTCAAATATACGGAAAATGGCTTGTAGCTAAAAAACTGTCCAAGATACCTATAAATTTGTTTAGTTTTCCTAAAAGATAAAGCAATGATCTATGCCCAGCATCAACAAAACCTGAATCACCATCTCTGGGGATGGCCGATAATGGCCATTCAACATTGAGTAAAATTTACCTCTACAAATATAAGGAAAATGGTTTGTAACGGAAAAACTGTCCGACATACCTATCAATTTGATTAGTTTTCCTAAAAAAATGTAGTGATCTATGCCTAGCATCAACAAAACCTGAATCACCATCTCTGGGAATGGCCATTCAACTTTGAGTAAAATTTACCTCTCCAAATGAAAGCAAAATGGCTTGTTGTTAAAAAACTGTCCAAAATACCTATCAATTTGTTTAGTTTTCCTAAAAGGTAATGTAATGGTCTATGCCCAGCATCAAGAAAACCTAAATCACCATCTCTGGGGATGGCCGATAATGGCCATTCAACATTGACTAAAATTTACCTCTTCAAATATAAGGAAAATGGCTTTTAGCTAGAAAACTGTCCGAGATACCTATCAATTTGCTTAGTTTTCCTAAAAGGTAATGTAATGGTCTATGCCCAGCATCAACAAAACCTGAATCACCATCTCTGGGGATGGCCTATAATGGCCATTCAACATTGACTAAAATTTACCTCTTCAAATATAAGGAAAATGGTGGAGCTTTTAGCTAGAAAACTGTCCGAGATACCTATCAATTTGCTTAGTTTTCTTAAAGGGTAATGCAATGATGAGCCCGTGAAGTTTTCCACGGATTTTTCCACGGCTATACGTATACAATTCTAATTGGAATTTCGTTCAATCCAATTAAATTCTTATTGCATGTATAAGTATTGGTGTATTGTACACTGTTATGATTTTTAATTTACAAGATTTTTAACAAAAATGTAAATTAATCGAATGGATTTTAATTCAAACATGTTAATATTGGAGTAAAGAACATGTTTTAATATAAACTAGATCATTAATCGAGCATTTTTATTCAAAAATATGTAAACATGTAAAATGGTAACAGCAATAAGAGACAGATATAGCTATCATGAAACTTGTATTGAATAAGAAATATACGCACATTAAAATATTTTTTCCAATTTTCTGCATTTTTATTTAATTAATGTGTAAGATTTAAGTCAAATTAAAATAAAATTAATAGCTGAATATTAATGTAACTATAGTTTAAGCAAAATAATTAAATCTTTGTTATAAAAATGCGAAAAACTAAATTGGTTTTTATTTTTTGTCTCATTCCTGTAAAGAAAATAGTACTAAAAAAATAAAGACGGCAATCAGTTGACCAAAGTTACAAACCAATTAGTACACATTAAAAAAAAACCCAATATGAATGTTAAAATCCAATTCAAAAACGACTCAAAAATATTTATAATTATATCATTCAACATTGAAAGCAAAATGTTTCGAAATAATTCACGGAAATATCAGAAGAATTTGTATTTTCAGAAATTGTTTTATTTTAGAAAACGCCAGTGCCTGAACTTCCTCCTTACTAACTGAATCACTAATTTTGGAAATGCCCGATAATAGCAACAATGTAAATCTAATATTTTTTAGACTTATGTCTTTTGAACAATCCTATTTTAAAAAGTGCCATAACGAACTTTATAATTTTTAAACTTTACACCATTTTGAAAAATTTAAATATGCAATTCGACCGGGATCCGTCCGTTGTTTAGCTCCAAAATTTGGAGTGAAAATTATTAATTTGTGAATTTTTTGTCCCTGTTTTAAACGTGTTCATTTGTGATTTATAAAATAAATTTAAATTTATAAAGAAGATTATATTTCTCCCTTTATTCTAAATCTAGTAAATTGCGTGGTTAATAGAATGACACACTTTGAAATGCAAAATCTCAAGTTTGGATCCAACAACTAGCGAAATTATGATTTTCCTTGTACATTTCATATATTTTTCATTATATTTTTAGTTTTAAAATCAGTAAAATGTCATTTTGCAATATTATTTCAATATATCTGTATGCTAATGAGCAAGTAGGATTTGTATTATGCTTTGGTAACCGATTTAAGTGGTTGGTATAAAATGATTGTCGTAAGGTGTTAATTCACACGCATCGAAAATAATTTTAATATGGGACAGGGCAGATTAAACAATTTGTTACAAAATTCTTTATTATTGTTAAAAATCAAAGAGCAATTCAAAGAAAACGCTGTGAAGTTCGATTCTCGTGATAGAGCGATTAATAATAGTTTTTTAATAATAAAACATTATTCTCTATCTTCCCCTTGGGGCCCAACCTTCAACATTGAGTAAAATTTACTTCTTCAAATCTAAGGAAAATGGCTTGTAGCGAAAAAACTGTCCAAGATATCTATCAATTTGTTGAGTTTTCCAAAAAGGTAATGTATTGGTCTATGCCCAGCATCAACAAACCCTGAATCACCATCTCTGGGGGATGGCCGATAATGGCCGTTCAACATTGATTAAAATTTACCTCTTCAAATATACGGAAAACGGCTTGTAGCTAAAAAACTGTCCAAGATACCTATCAATTTGTTTAGTTTTCCTAAAAGGTAATGTAATGATCTATGCCCAGCATCAACAAAACCTGAATCACCATCTCTGGGGATGGCCGATAATGGCCGTTAAACATTGATTAAAATTTACCTCTTCAAATATACGGAAAATGGCTTGTAGCTAAAAAACTGTCCGAGATACCTATCAATTTGTTTAGTTTTCCTAAAAGGTAATGTAATGATCTATGCCCAGCATCAACAAAACCTGAATCACCATCTCTGGGGATGGCCGATAATGGCCATTCAACATTGAGTAAAATTTACATCTTCAAATATAAGGTAAACGGCTTATAGCTAAAAAACTGTCCAAGATACCTATCAATTTGTTTAGTTTTCCTAAAAGGTAATGTAATGATCTATGCCCAGCATCAACAAAACCTGAATCACCATCTCTGGGGATGGCCGATAATGGCCGTTCAACATTGATTAAAATTTACCTCTTCAAATATACGGAAAATGGCTTGTAGCTAAAAAACTGTCCGAGATACCTATCAATTTGTTTAGTTTTCCTAAAAGGTAATGTAATGATCTATGCCCAGCATCAACAAAACCGGAATCACCATCTCTGGGGATGGCCGATAATGGCCATTCAACATTGAGTAAAATTTACTTCTTCAAATACAAGGTAAACGGCTTATAGCTAAAAAACTGTTCGAGATACCTATCAATTTGTTTAGTTTTCCTAAAAGGTAATGTAATGATCTATGCCCAGCATCAACAAAACCTGAATCACCATCTCTGGGGATGGCCGATAATGGCCATTCAACATTGAGTAAAATTTACCTCTACAAATATAAGGAAAATGGTTTGTAACGGAAAAACTGTCCGACATACCTATCAATTTGATTAGTTTTCCTAAAAAAATGTAGTGATCTATGCCTAGCATCAACAAAACCTGAATCACCATCTCTGGGAATGGCCATTCAACTTTGAGTAAAATTTACCTCTCCAAATGAAAGCAAAATGGCTTGTTGTTAAAAAACTGTCCAAAATACCTATCAATTTGTTTAGTTTTCCTAAAAGGTAATGTAATGGTCTATGCCCAGCATCAAGAAAACCTAAATCACCATCTCTGGGGATGGCCGATAATGGCCATTCAACATTGACTAAAATTTACCTCTTCAAATATAAGGAAAATGGCTTTTAGCTAGAAAACTGTCCGAGATACCTATCAATTTGCTTAGTTTTCCTAAAAGGTAATGTAATGGTCTATGCCCAGCATCAACAAAACCTGAATCACCATCTCTGGGGATGGCCTATAATGGCCATTCAACATTGACTAAAATTTACCTCTTCAAATATAAGGAAAATGGCTTTTAGCTAGAAAACTGTCCGAGATACCTATCAATTTGCTTAGTTTTCTTAAAGGGTAATGCAATGATGAGCCCGTGAAGTTTTCCACGGATTTTTCCACGGCTATACGTATACAATTCTAATTGGAATTTCGTTCAATCCAATTAAATTCTTATTGCATGTATAAGTATTGGTGTATTGTACACTGTTATGATTTTTAATTTACAAGATTTTTAATAAAAATGTAAAATATTAACAATATGTTAATATTGGAGTAAAGAACATGTTTTAATATAAACTAGATCATTAATCGAGCATTTTTATTGACAAATATGTAAACATGTAAAATTGAAACAGCAATAAGAGATAGATATAGCTATCATGAAACTTGTATTGAATAAGAAATATACGCACTTTAAAATATTTTTTCCAAATTTCTGCATTTTTATTTAATTAATGTGTAAGATTTAAGTCAAATTAAAATAAAATTAATAGCAGAATATTAATGTAACTATAGTTTAAGCAAAATAATTAAATTTTTGTTATAAAAATGCGAAAAACTAAATTGGTTTTTATTTTTTGTCTCATTCCTGTAAATAAAATAGTACTAAAAAAGTAAAGACGGCAATCAGTTGACCAAAGTTACAAACCAATTAGTACACATTAAAAAAAAATCCAATATGAATATTAAAATCTAATTCAAAAACGACTCAAAAATTATATCATTCAACATTGAAAGCAAAATGTTTCGAAATAATTCACGGAAATATCAGAAGAATTTGTATTTTCAGAAATTTTTTTATTTTAGAAAACGCCAGTGCTTGAACTTCCTCCGTAAAAGAGATTTCGTGATCATGCACTAACTGAATCACTAATTTTGGAAATGCCCGATAATAGCAACAGTGTAAATCTAATATTTTTTTAGACTTATGTCTTATTATTCAATCCTATTTTAAAAAGTGCCATAACGAACTTTATAATTTTTAAACTTTACACCCTTTTGAAAAATCTAAATAAACAATTTGACCGGGATCCAAAATTGTCCGTTGTTTAGCTCCAAAATTTGGAGTGAAAATTATTAATTTGTGAATTTTTTGTCCCTGTTTTAAACGTGTTCATTTGTGATTTATAAAATAAATTTAAATTTATAAAGAAGATTATATTTCTCCCTTTATTCTAAATCTAGTAAATTGCGTGGTTAATAGAATGACACACTTTGAAATGCAAAATCTCAAGTTTGGATCCAACAACTAGCGAAATTATGATTTTCCTTGTACATTTCATATATTTTTCATTATATTTTTAGTTTTAAAACGGTAAAATGTCATTTTGCAATATTATTTCAATATATCTGTAAGATAATGAGCAAGTAGGATTTGTATTACGCTTTGGTAACCGATTTAAGTGATTGGTATAAACTGATTGTCGTAAGGTGTTAATTCACACGCATCGAAAATAATTTTAATGTGGGACAGGGCAGTTTAAACAATTTGTTACAAAATTCTTTATTATTGTTAAAAATGCAAGAGCAATTCAAAGAAAACGCTGTGAAGTTCGATTCTCGTGATAGAGCGATTAATAATAGTTGTTTAATAATAAAGCATTATTTTCTATCTTCCCCTTGGGACCCGACCTTTCAACATTGAGTATAATCTACATTTTCAAATATAGGGAAAATGGCTTGTAGCTAAAAAAACTGTCTGAGATACCTATCAATTTGATTAGTTTTCCTAAAAGGTAATGTAATGGTCTATGCCCAGTATCAACAAAACCTGAATCACCATCTCTGGGGATGGCCGATAATGGCCATTCAACATTGAGTATAATCTACATTTTCAAATATAGGGAAAATGGCTTGTAGCTAAAAAACTGTTCGAGATATCTATCAACTTGATAAGTTTTTCTAAAAGGTAATATAATGATCTATGGCTAGCATCAACAAAATCTGAATCACCATCTCTAGGGATGGCCGATAATGGCCATTCAACATTGACTAAAATTTAACTCTTCAAATATAAGGAAAATGGCTTGTAGCTAAAAAACTATTCCAGAAACCTATCAATTTGTTTAGTTTTCCAAAATGGTAATATAATGATCTATGCCGGGCATCAACAAAACCTGAATCACCATCTCTTGGGATGGCCGATAATGGCCATTCAACATTGCGTACAATTTACCTCTTCAAATATACGGAAAATGGCTTATAGCTAAAAAACTGTCCAAGATACCTATAAATTTGTTTAGTTCTCCTAAAAGATAAAGCAATGATCTATGCCCAGCATCAAGAAAACCTGAATCACCATCTCTGGATATGGCCGATAATGGCCATTCAACATTGAGTAAGATTTACCTCTTCAAATATAAGGAAAATGGTTTTTAGCTAGAAAACTGTCCGAGATAACTATCAATTTGGTTAGTTTTCCTAAAAGGTAATGCAATGATCTATGTCCAGCATCAACAAAACCTGAATCACCATCTCTGAGGATGGCCGATCAAATGAAAGGAAAATGGCTTGTAGCTAAAAAACTGTCCGAGATACCTATCAATTTGTTTAGTTTTCCTAAAAGGTAATGTAATGATCTATGCCCAGTATCAACAAAACCTGAATCACCATCTCTGGGGATGGCCGATAATGGCCATTCAACATTGAGTATAATTTACATTTTCAAATATAGGGAAAATGGCTTGTAGCTAAAAAACTGTTCGAGATATCTATCAACTTGATAAGTTTTTCTAAAAGGTAATATAATGATCTATGGCTAGCATCAACAAAACCTGAATCACCATCTCTAGGGATGGCCGATAATGGCCATTCAACATTGAGTAAAATTTAACTCTTCAAATATAAGGAAAATGGCTTGTAGCTAAAAAACTGTTCCAGAAACCTATCAATTTGTTTAGTTTTCCAAAATGGTAATGTAATGATCTATGCCCGGCATCAACAAAACCTGAATCAACCTCTCTGGGGATGGCCGATAATGGCCATTCAACATTGCGTACAATTTACCTCTTCAAATATAAGGAAAATGGCTTGTAGCTAAAAAACTGTCCAAGATACCTATAAATTTGTTTAGTTTTCCTAAAAGATAAAGCAATGATCTATGCCCAGCATCAACAAAACCTGAATCACCATCTCTGGGGATGGCCGATAATGGCCATTCAACATTGAGTAAAATTTACCTCTACAAATATAAGGAAAATGGTTTGTAACGGAAAAACTGTCCGACATACCTATCAATTTGATTAGTTTTCCTAAAAAAATGTAGTGATCTATGCCTAGCATCAACAAAACCTGAATCACCATCTCTGGGAATGGCCATTCAACTTTGAGTAAAATTTACCTCTTCAAATGAAAGCAAAATGGCTTGTTGCTAAAAAACTGTCCAAAATACCTATCAATTTGTTTAGTTTTCCTAAAAGGTAATGTAATGGTCTATGCCCAGCATCAAGAAAACCTAAATCACCATCTCTGGGGATGGCCGATAATGGCCATTCAACATTGACTAAAATTTACCTCTTCAAATATAAGGAAAATGGCTTTTAGCTAGAAAACTGTCCGAGATACCTATCAATTTGCTTAGTTTTCCTAAAAGGTAATGTAATGGTCTATGCCCAGCATCAAGAAAACCTAAATCACCATCTCTGGGGATGGCCGATAATGGCCATTCAACATTGACTAAAATTTACCTCTTCAAATATAAGGAAAATGGCTTTTAGCTAGAAAACTGTCCGAGATACCTATCAATTTGCTTAGTTTTCCTAAAAGGTAATGTAATGGTCTATGCCCAGCATCAACAAAACCTGAATCACCATCTCTGGGGATGGCCTATAATGGCCATTCAACATTGACTAAAATTTACCTCTTCAAATATAAGGAAAATGGCTTTTAGCTAGAAAACTGTCCGAGATACCTATCAATTTGCTTAGTTTTCTTAAAGGGTAATGCAATGATGAGCCCGTGAAGTTTTCCACGGATTTTTCCACGGCTATACGTATACAATTCTAATTGGAATTTCGTTCAATCCAATTAAATTCTTATTGCATGTATAAGTATTGGTGTATTGTACACTGTTATGATTTTTAATTTACAAGATTTTTAATAAAAATGTAAAATATTAACAATATGTTAATATTGGAGTAAAGAACATGTTTTAATATAAACTAGATCATTAATCGAGCATTTTTATTGACAAATATGTAAACATGTAAAATTGAAACAGCAATAAGAGATAGATATAGCTATCATGAAACTTGTATTGAATAAGAAATATACGCACTTTAAAATATTTTTTCCAAATTTCTGCATTTTTATTTAATTAATGTGTAAGATTTAAGTCAAATTAAAATAAAATTAATAGCAGAATATTAATGTAACTATAGTTTAAGCAAAATAATTAAATTTTTGTTATAAAAATGCGAAAAACTAAATTGGTTTTTATTTTTTGTCTCATTCCTGTAAATAAAATAGTACTAAAAAAGTAAAGACGGCAATCAGTTGACCAAAGTTACAAACCAATTAGTACACATTAAAAAAAAATCCAATATGAATATTAAAATCTAATTCAAAAACGACTCAAAAATTATATCATTCAACATTGAAAGCAAAATGTTTCGAAATAATTCACGGAAATATCAGAAGAATTTGTATTTTCAGAAATTTTTTTATTTTAGAAAACGCCAGTGCTTGAACTTCCTCCGTAAAAGAGATTTCGTGATCATGCACTAACTGAATCACTAATTTTGGAAATGCCCGATAATAGCAACAGTGTAAATCTAATATTTTTTTAGACTTATGTCTTATTATTCAATCCTATTTTAAAAAGTGCCATAACGAACTTTATAATTTTTAAACTTTACACCCTTTTGAAAAATCTAAATAAACAATTTGACCGGGATCCAAAATTGTCCGTTGTTTAGCTCCAAAATTTGGAGTGAAAATTATTAATTTGTGAATTTTTTGTCCCTGTTTTAAACGTGTTCATTTGTGATTTATAAAATAAATTTAAATTTATAAAGAAGATTATATTTCTCCCTTTATTCTAAATCTAGTAAATTGCGTGGTTAATAGAATGACACACTTTGAAATGCAAAATCTCAAGTTTGGATCCAACAACTAGCGAAATTATGATTTTCCTTGTACATTTCATATATTTTTCATTATATTTTTAGTTTTAAAACGGTAAAATGTCATTTTGCAATATTATTTCAATATATCTGTAAGATAATGAGCAAGTAGGATTTGTATTACGCTTTGGTAACCGATTTAAGTGATTGGTATAAACTGATTGTCGTAAGGTGTTAATTCACACGCATCGAAAATAATTTTAATGTGGGACAGGGCAGTTTAAACAATTTGTTACAAAATTCTTTATTATTGTTAAAAATGCAAGAGCAATTCAAAGAAAACGCTGTGAAGTTCGATTCTCGTGATAGAGCGATTAATAATAGTTGTTTAATAATAAAGCATTATTTTCTATCTTCCCCTTGGGACCCGACCTTTCAACATTGAGTATAATCTACATTTTCAAATATAGGGAAAATGGCTTGTAGCTAAAAAAACTGTCTGAGATACCTATCAATTTGATTAGTTTTCCTAAAAGGTAATGTAATGGTCTATGCCCAGTATCAACAAAACCTGAATCACCATCTCTGGGGATGGCCGATAATGGCCATTCAACATTGAGTATAATCTACATTTTCAAATATAGGGAAAATGGCTTGTAGCTAAAAAACTGTTCGAGATATCTATCAACTTGATAAGTTTTTCTAAAAGGTAATATAATGATCTATGGCTAGCATCAACAAAATCTGAATCACCATCTCTAGGGATGGCCGATAATGGCCATTCAACATTGACTAAAATTTAACTCTTCAAATATAAGGAAAATGGCTTGTAGCTAAAAAACTATTCCAGAAACCTATCAATTTGTTTAGTTTTCCAAAATGGTAATATAATGATCTATGCCGGGCATCAACAAAACCTGAATCACCATCTCTTGGGATGGCCGATAATGGCCATTCAACATTGCGTACAATTTACCTCTTCAAATATACGGAAAATGGCTTATAGCTAAAAAACTGTCCAAGATACCTATAAATTTGTTTAGTTCTCCTAAAAGATAAAGCAATGATCTATGCCCAGCATCAAGAAAACCTGAATCACCATCTCTGGATATGGCCGATAATGGCCATTCAACATTGAGTAAGATTTACCTCTTCAAATATAAGGAAAATGGTTTTTAGCTAGAAAACTGTCCGAGATAACTATCAATTTGGTTAGTTTTCCTAAAAGGTAATGCAATGATCTATGTCCAGCATCAACAAAACCTGAATCACCATCTCTGAGGATGGCCGATCAAATGAAAGGAAAATGGCTTGTAGCTAAAAAACTGTCCGAGATACCTATCAATTTGTTTAGTTTTCCTAAAAGGTAATGTAATGATCTATGCCCAGTATCAACAAAACCTGAATCACCATCTCTGGGGATGGCCGATAATGGCCATTCAACATTGAGTATAATTTACATTTTCAAATATAGGGAAAATGGCTTGTAGCTAAAAAACTGTTCGAGATATCTATCAACTTGATAAGTTTTTCTAAAAGGTAATATAATGATCTATGGCTAGCATCAACAAAACCTGAATCACCATCTCTAGGGATGGCCGATAATGGCCATTCAACATTGAGTAAAATTTAACTCTTCAAATATAAGGAAAATGGCTTGTAGCTAAAAAACTGTTCCAGAAACCTATCAATTTGTTTAGTTTTCCAAAATGGTAATGTAATGATCTATGCCCGGCATCAACAAAACCTGAATCAACCTCTCTGGGGATGGCCGATAATGGCCATTCAACATTGCGTACAATTTACCTCTTCAAATATAAGGAAAATGGCTTGTAGCTAAAAAACTGTCCAAGATACCTATAAATTTGTTTAGTTTTCCTAAAAGATAAAGCAATGATCTATGCCCAGCATCAACAAAACCTGAATCACCATCTCTGGGGATGGCCGATAATGGCCATTCAACATTGAGTAAAATTTACCTCTACAAATATAAGGAAAATGGTTTGTAACGGAAAAACTGTCCGACATACCTATCAATTTGATTAGTTTTCCTAAAAAAATGTAGTGATCTATGCCTAGCATCAACAAAACCTGAATCACCATCTCTGGGAATGGCCATTCAACTTTGAGTAAAATTTACCTCTTCAAATGAAAGCAAAATGGCTTGTTGCTAAAAAACTGTCCAAAATACCTATCAATTTGTTTAGTTTTCCTAAAAGGTAATGTAATGGTCTATGCCCAGCATCAAGAAAACCTAAATCACCATCTCTGGGGATGGCCGATAATGGCCATTCAACATTGACTAAAATTTACCTCTTCAAATATAAGGAAAATGGCTTTTAGCTAGAAAACTGTCCGAGATACCTATCAATTTGCTTAGTTTTCCTAAAAGGTAATGTAACGATCTATGCCTAGAATCAACAAAACCTGAATCACCATCTCTGGGGATGGCCGATAATGGCCATTCAACATTGAGTAAAATTTACCTCTTCAAATACAAGGAAAACGGCTTGTAGCTAAAAAACTGTCCGAGATACCTATCAATTTGTTTAGTTTTCCTAAAAGGTATTGTAATGATCTATGCCCAGCATCAACAAAACCTGAATCACCATCTCTTGGGATGGCCGATAATGGTCATTCAACATTGAGTAAAATATACCTCTTCAAATACAAGGTAAACGGCTTATAGCTAAAAAACTGTCCGAGATACCTATCAATTTGTTTAGTTTGCCTAAAAGGTAATGTAATGATCTATGCCCAGCATTAACAAAACCTGAATCACCATCTCTGGGGATGGCCGATAATGGCCGTTAAACATTGATTAAAATTTACCTCTTCAAATATACGGAAAATGGCTTGTAGCTAAAAAACTGTCCGAGATACCTATCAATTTGCTTAGTTTTCTTAAAGGGTAATGCAATGATCTATGTCCAGCATCAACAAAACATGAATCACCATCTCTGAGGATGGCCGATCAAATGAAAGGAAAATGGCTTGTAGCTAAAAAACTGTCCGAGATACCTATCAATTTGTTTAGTTTTCCTAAAAGGTAATGTAATGATCTATGCCCAGCATCAACAAAACCGGAATCACCATCTCTGGGGATGGCCGATAATGGCCATTCAACATTGAGTAAAATTTACCTCTTCAAATACAAGGTAAAGTGGCTTGTAACTAAAAAACTGTCCGAGATACCTATCAATTTGTTTAGTTTTCCTAAAAGGTAATGTAATGATCTATGCCCAGCATCAACAAAACCTGAATCACCATCTCTTGGGATGGCCGATAATGGCCATTCAACATTGAGTAAAATATACCTCTTCAAATACAAGGTAAACGGCTTATAGCTAAAAAACTGTCCGAGATACCTATCAATTTGTTTAGTTTGCCTAAAAGGTAATGTAATGATCTATGCCCAGCATTAACAAAACCTGAATCACCATCTCTGGGGATGGCCGATAATGGCCGTTAAACATTGATTAAAATTTACCTCTTCAAATATACGGAAAATGGCTTGTAGCTAAAAAACTGTCCGAGATACCTATCAATTTGTTTAGTTTTCCTAAAAGGTAATGTAATGATCTATGCCCAGCATCAACAAAACCTGAATCACCATCTCTGGGGATGGCCGATAATGGCCATTCAACATTGAGTAAAATTTACATCTTCAAATATAAGGTAAACGGCTTATAGCTAAAAAACTGTCCAAGATACCTATCAATTTGTTTAGTTTTCCTAAAAGGTAATGTAATGATCTATGCCCAGCATCAACAAAACCTGAATCACCATCTCTGGGGATGGCCGATAATGGCCGTTCAACATTGATTAAAATTTACCTCTTCAAATATACGGAAAATGGCTTGTAGCTAAAAAACTGTCCGAGATACCTATCAATTTGTTTAGTTTTCCTAAAAGGTAATGTAATGATCTATGCCCAGCATCAACAAAACCGGAATCACCATCTCTGGGGATGGCCGATAATGATAGGTAATGTAATGATCTATGCCCAGCATCAACAAAACCTGAATCACCATCTCTGGGGATGGCCGATAATGGCCGTTCAACATTGATTAAAATTTACCTCTTCAAATACAAGGTAAACGGCTTATAGCTAAAAAACTGTCCGAGATACCTATCAATTTGTTTAGTTTTCCTAAAAGGTAATGTAATGATCTATGCCCAGCATCAACAAAACCTGAATCACCATCTCTGGGGATGGCCTATAATGGCCATTCAACATTGACTAAAATTTACCTCTTCAAATATAAGGAAAATGGCTTTTAGCTAGAAAACTGTCCGAGATACCTATCAATTTGCTTAGTTTTCTTAAAGGGTAATGCAATGATCTATGCCCAGCATCAACAAAACCTGAATCACCATCTCTGGGGATGGCCGATAATGGCCGTTCAACATTGATTAAAATTTACCTCTTCAAATACAAGGTAAACGGCTTATAGCTAAAAAACTGTCCGAGATACCTATCAATTTGTTTAGTTTTCCTAAAAGGTAATGTAATGATCTATGCCCAGCATCAACAAAACCTGAATCACCATCTCTGGGGATGGCCGATAATGGCCATTCAACATTGAGTAAAATTTACCTCTTCAAATAGAGGGAAAACGGCTTGTAGTTAAAAAACTGTCCGAGATACCTATCAATTTGTTTAGTTTTCCTAAAAGGTAATGTAATGATCTATGCCCAGCATCAACAAAACCTGAATCACCATCTCTGGGGATGGCCGATAATGGCCATTCAACATTGAGTAAAATTTACCTCTTCAAATAGAGGGAAAACGGCTTGTAGTTAAAAAACTGTCCGAGATACCTATCAATTTGTTTAGTTTTCCTAAAAGGTAATGTAATGATCTATGCCCAGCATTAACAAAACCTGAATCACCATCTCTGGGGATGGCCGATAATGGCCGTTAAACATTGATTAAAATTTACCTCTTCAAATATACGGAAAATGGCTTGTAGCTAAAAAACTGTCCGAGATACCTATCAATTTGCTTAGTTTTCTTAAAGGGTAATGCAATGATCTATGTCCAGCATCAACAAAACATGAATCACCATCTCTGAGGATGGCCGATCAAATGAAAGGAAAATGGCTTGTAGTTAAAAAACTGTCCGAGATACCTATCAATTTGTTTAGTTTTCCTAAAAGGTAATGTAATGATCTATGCCCAGCATCAACAAAACCTGAATCACCATCTCTGGGGATGGCCGATAATGGCCATTCAACATTGAGTAAAATTTACCTCTTCAAATAGAGGGAAAACGGCTTGTAGTTAAAAAACTGTCCGAGATACCTATCAATTTGTTTAGTTTTCCTAAAAGGTAATGTAATGATCTATGCCCAGCATCAACAAAACCGGAATCACCATCTCTGGGGATGGCCGATAATGGCCATTCAACATTGAGTAAAATTTACCTCTTCAAATACAAGGTAAAGTGGCTTGTAACTAAAAAACTGTCCGAGATACCTATCAATTTGTTTAGTTTTCCTAAAAGGTAATGTAATGATCTATGCCCAGCATCAACAAAACCTGAATCACCATCTCTTGGGATGGCCGATAATGGCCATTCAACATTGAGTAAAATATACCTCTTCAAATACAAGGTAAACGGCTTATAGCTAAAAAACTGTCCGAGATACCTATCAATTTGTTTAGTTTGCCTAAAAGGTAATGTAATGATCTATGCCCAGCATTAACAAAACCTGAATCACCATCTCTGGGGATGGCCGATAATGGCCGTTAAACATTGATTAAAATTTACCTCTTCAAATATACGGAAAATGGCTTGTAGCTAAAAAACTGTCCGAGATACCTATCAATTTGTTTAGTTTTCCTAAAAGGTAATGTAATGATCTATGCCCAGCATCAACAAAACCTGAATCACCATCTCTGGGGATGGCCGATAATGGCCATTCAACATTGAGTAAAATTTACATCTTCAAATATAAGGTAAACGGCTTATAGCTAAAAAACTGTCCAAGATACCTATCAATTTGTTTAGTTTTCCTAAAAGGTAATGTAATGATCTATGCCCAGCATCAACAAAACCTGAATCACCATCTCTGGGGATGGCCGATAATGGCCGTTCAACATTGATTAAAATTTACCTCTTCAAATATACGGAAAATGGCTTGTAGCTAAAAAACTGTCCGAGATACCTATCAATTTGTTTAGTTTTCCTAAAAGGTAATGTAATGATCTATGCCCAGCATCAACAAAACCGGAATCACCATCTCTGGGGATGGCCGATAATGGCCATTCAACATTGAGTAAAATTTACTTCTTCAAATACAAGGTAAACGGCTTATAGCTAAAAAACTGTCCGAGATACCTATCAATTTGTTTAGTTTTCCTAAAAGGTAATGTAATGATCTATGCCCAGCATCAACAAAACCTGAATCACCATCTCTGGGGATGGCCGATAATGGCCGTTCAACATTGATTAAAATTTACCTCTTCAAATACAAGGTAAACGGCTTATAGCTAAAAAACTGTCCGAGATACCTATCAATTTGTTTAGTTTTCCTAAAAGGTAATGTAATGATCTATGCCCAGCATCAACAAAACCTGAATCACCATCTCTGGGGATGGCCGATAATGGCCATTCAACATTGAGTAAAATTTACCTCTTCAAATAGAGGGAAAACGGCTTGTAGTTAAAAAACTGTCCGAGATACCTATCAATTTGTTTAGTTTTCCTAAAAGGTAATGTAATGATCTATGCCCAGCATCAACAAAACCTGAATCACCATCTCGGCACTGTTATGGTATGGGATGGAATTATGAGTGGTAAAACAACTGACTTTTTTAATGATAACTTATCGGCAGCCAGTTACATCAATGAGATACTGGAACTCGTCGTGCTTCCATTATCAACACAAATCAGAATTAATTGTTATGCATGACAATGCCAGGCCACACACAGCAATAATCACAACAGACTGGTTTGAGGCACAGAAAATCCATGTTTCCCCATGGCCAGCACAATCTCTGAATCTAAATCTGATTGAACACGCAGGGGAACAACTTCAACGAAGTGTTCTGCCACATTTAGTGCATTCTTCTTCAAGATCACAGGATGCAAATTTCACAATACAGCTTCGATACGTTGATTAGCTCCATGCTAATCTGTCATAAATGCAAGAGGAGGCAACACCACTTATTAGGAAACAAAAATAACTGTACCAATTAAATGAACTAAAAAGAAACAAAAGAAATTATGAATTGGTGAAAATTCGTAAATTTGTGTTTTTCTTTCCGTTTTTAACGTTATCCCTGAAATTGTTTTGATGCAATCGATGAATCTTCTAGAAACAAAAATCAAGGTAATGGCAACCTAAAAACCATGTATTAAAAATGGAATTTTGATATGTGTAGATAATTAAAATGTTAAAATTCTCTTTCATTTAAAATTGATTAAATAAATGAAGAAATCCGCCCAAGCATCCCTTTAAAACAATAAAGATTATTTTGAATGACAACGACAAGTTTTTGTAAAAGATAGTAAATACATAGCTCGCCGGTTTTCAAAAAAAATATACAGGTATAAAAAAGGGAAATATCGACAAAAAACATATGATAAAACCTATACAATTTTATTATATTTTTTTATTACACACATATATTTACTAATAAGCGCTGAATATAAAAAAATGTAATGATGAGCTGTTGCTGTCGGTCTAACCAATCCTAAACACTTTTTGTTTATAATATTCTTGTATGTTGTAAAATTCGAATGTAATTTATCAACCCCATTCGAAAATAAATAAATACATATTTGAATAATATTCAGAGTTCTAGAGCAAATTATATTTCGATTGACCAAATTTCGACCGATTTCATGAAAAAGGCCAATGGTTCTAGAGAGCTAAACATAATTACTTTGTAAATATGTAATAGCTAAGTTGTAAATAAAACCTGAATAAATCAAAATATAAGATTTTGTTTGGTGTAACGATTTTTTTTCAGAATTGGTGATTGGTATTACTGTTTACAGTAACCATAGGCAAAGCCTAAGCTAAGATTCTTTACCATATTTGCACATCACACTCCACCTTACACTGCAGCTGCTTATTTGTAAAAAAACGCCTCGTGTTCGCAAGAACTGCAATCGAACTAAGTCAATTTAATTTAATGTTTAAAATTAATTAAAAAATTATGATTTTTAAATCATAAACTAATTATTTAAAACATTACAGTTGTTTATGTATATATCGAACACTAGTAGTGTCCCATTATTCTTCTAAGTTATTTGGCTAAAGCGCTGCAGAAGTTTTAACTATAGAATTTTTAACTTGAAAATATTCAGTATAAGCAATTTTTTCATAAAACGACAAATATTTTATAATATAACGTCGTCATTTGACCACTTAGTCGTTACTGCCTAATTACTTTTACTATAGATTCAACCAGCAACAACAACCTAAAAACACCCTTTTTTGTTTTAACCATCTACTTTTCTACCTAATACAAAATTTCAATGAAATTGTTATTGTAGAGAGATTTCGTACTTACCACCGAAAAAAATTGTTTTGTGAAAACAAAGATATATTTAATAATCTATTCCGGCCCTATGGAAAGTAATTGAAATTTATTTTTGGAATCTTTCTTTTGCTAAAAATTATTATTCATTGAAAAGTATTACGCTCAAGCGTTAAATAATTTTCTGTATTTTATCTCGCTTATTTTGGGCCTGCATACATACATACGGTAAACTTTTATTTGCCTTCGAATTGGCGGTGTACATATACGCAGTGGTGCAACACATTCACAAAATATAACCAAAAAGTGGCATCTAACTTGAATAGCTGGAACTATTTTTAGTACAGTTCTTATTAGAAACCTTTATTATGATTAGAATTTGTTTGATTATTCAATTCAATGTTTGGCATAACGTTCAATTCAACATTGAACAATAGATGATTTCGGTTTCACTTTATTAATAACATGATTAAATTAACTCTTGTTTTCGTGTTAAACGAAATAGCTCATTTAATTCATTTCAGAAACACCAAATTAAATTATATTTTCCGGAATAAATTTTTTAAAAGTTACATACATATTTGTTTATGTATGAAGCATTTTTTATTCAAAATAGAACAAATAAGCAGTAAGAAATGAAAATTCAGGTTGGGTTAGAGCATGATATAGATAATTAAATCGCCGATCAGAAACACTAACAGAGATAAGAAGTTCTCATACATTTTTATATACATAAGCCATTTTACGTATATTTACAATATTAATTATCTGTATAGCTACAATTTTTACCCTAACATCACTGGCCATTATCGGCCATCCCCAGAGATGGTGATTCAGGTTTTGTTGATGCTGGACATAGATCATTACATTACCTTTTAGGAAAACTAAACAAATTGATAGGTGTCTCGGACAGTTTTTTAGCTACAAGCCATTTTCCTTATATTTGAAGAGGTACATTTTAATCAATGTTGAACGGCCATTATCGGCCATCCCCAGAGATGATGATTCAGGTTTTGTTGATGCTGGGCATAGATCATTACATTACCTTTTAGGCAAACTAAACAAATTGATAGGTATCTCGGACAGTTTTTTAGCTATAAGCCGTTTACCTTGTATTTGAAGAGGTATATTTTACTCAATGTTGAATGACCATTATCGGCCATCCCCAGAGATGGTGATTCAGGTTTTGTTGATGCTGGGCATAGATCATTACATTACCTTTTAGGAAAACTAAACAAATTGATAGGTATCTCGGACAGTTTTTTAGCTACAAGCCATTTTCCTTATATTTGAAGAGGTACATTTTAATCAATGTTGAACGGCCATTATCGGCCATCCCCAGAGATGATGATTCAGGTTTTGTTGATGCTGGGCATAGATCATTACATTACCTTTTAGGCAAACTAAACAAATTGATAGGTATCTCGGACAGTTTTTTAGCTATAAGCCGTTTACCTTGTATTTGAAGAGGTATATTTTACTCAATGTTGAATGACCATTATCGGCCATCCCCAGAGATGGTGATTCAGGTTTTGTTGATGCTGGGCATAGATCATTACATTACCTTTTAGGAAAACTAAACAAATTGATAGGTATCTCGGACAGTTTTTTAGTTACAAGCCACTTTACCTTGTATTTGAAGAGGTAAATTTTACTCAATGTTGAATGGCCATTATCGGCCATCCCCAGAGATGGTGATTCAGGTTTTGTTGATGCTGGGCATAGATCATTACATTACCTTTTAGGAAAACTAAACAAATTGATAGGTATCTTGGACAGTTTTTTAGCTACAAGCCATTTTCCGTATATTTGAAGAGGTAAATTTTAATCAATGTTGAACGGCCATTATCGGCCATCCCCAGAGATGGTGATTCAAGTTTTGTTGATGCTGGGCATAGATCATTACATTACCTTTTAGGAAAACTAAACAAATTGATAGGTATCTCGGACAGTTTTTTAGCTATAAGCCGTTTACCTTATATTTGAAGAGGTAAATTTTACTCAATGTTGAACGGCCATTATCGGCCATCCCCAGAGATGGTGATTCAGGTTTTGTTGATGCTGGGCATAGATCATTACATTACCTTTTAGGAAAACTAAACAAATTGATAGGTATCTCGGACAGTTTTTTAGCTACAAGTCATTTTCCTTATATTTGAAGAGTTAAATTTTACTCAATGTTGAATGGCCATTATCGGCCATCCCCAGAGATGGTGATTCAGGTTTTGTTGATGCTGGGCATAGATCATTACATTACCTTTTAGGAAAACTAAACAAATTGATAGGTATCTCGGACAGTTTTTTAGCTACAAGTCATTTTCCTTATATTTGAAGAGTTAAATTTTACTCAATGTTGAATGGCCATTATCGGCCATCCCCAGAGATGGTGATTCAGGTTTTGTTGATGCTGGACATAGATCATTACATTACCTTTTAGGAAAACTAAACAAATTGATAGGTATCTCGGACAGTTTTTTAGTTACAAGCCACTTTACCTTGTATTTGAAGAGGTAAATTTTACTCAATGTTGAATGGCCATTATCGGCCATCCCCAGAGATGGTGATTCAGGTTTTGTTGATGCTGGGCATAGATCATTACATTACCTTTTAGGAAAACTAAACAAATTGATAGGTATCTCGGACAGTTTTTTAGCTACAAGCCATTTTCCTTATATTTGAAGAGTTAAATTTTACTCAATGTTGAACGGCCATTATCGGCCATCCCCAGAGATGGTGATTCAGGTTTTGTTGATGCTGGGCGTAGATCATTACATTACCTTTTAGGAAAACTAAACAAATTGATAGGTATCTCGGACAGTTTTTTAGCTATAAGCCGTTTACCTTATATTTGAAGAGGTAAATTTTACTCAATGTTGAATGGCCATTATCGGCCATCCCCAGAGATGGTGATTCAGGTTTTGTTGATGCTGGGCATAGATCATTACATTACCTTTTAGGAAAACTAAACAAATTGATAGGTATCTCGGACAGTTTTTTAGCTACAAGTCATTTTCCTTATATTTGAAGAGTTAAATTTTACTCAATGTTGAATGGCCATTATCGGCCATCCCCAGAGATGGTGATTCAGGTTTTGTTGATGCTGGACATAGATCATTACATTACCTTTTAGGAAAACTAAACAAATTGATAGGTATCTCGGACAGTTTTTTAGCTATAAGCCGTTTACCTTATATTTGAAGAGGTAAATTTTACTGAATGTTGAATGACCATTATCGGCCATCCCCAGAGATGGTGATTCAGGTTTTGTTGATGCTGGACATAGATCATTACATTACCTTTTAGGAAAACTAAACAAATTGATAGGTATCTCGGACAGTTTTTTAGCTACAAGCCATTTTCCTTATATTTGAAGAGGTACATTTTAATCAATGTTGAACGGCCATTATCGGCCATCCCCAGAGATGGTGATTCAGGTTTTGTTGATGCTGGGCATAGATCATTACATTACATTTTAGGAAAACTAAACAAATTGATAGGTATCTCGGACAGTTTTTTAGCTACAAGCCATTTTCCGTATATTTGAAGAGGTAAATTTTACTCAATGTTGAATGGCCATTATCGGCCATCCCCAGAGATGGTGATTCAGGTTTTGTTGATGCTGGGCATAGATCATTACATTACCTGTTAGGGAAACTAAACAAATTGATAGATATCTCGGACTGTTTTTTAGCTACAAGCCGTTTTCCTTATATTTGAAGAGGTAAATTTTACTCAATGTTGAACGGCCATTATCGGCCATCCCCAGAGATGGTGATTCAGGTTTTGTTGATGCTGGACATAGATCATTACATTACCTTTTAGGAAAACTAAACAAATTGATAGGTATCTCGGACAGTTTTTTAGCTAAAAGCCGTTTACCTTATATTTGAAGAGGTAAATTTTACTCAATGTTGAACGGCCATTATCGGCCATCCCCAGAGATGGTGATTCAGGTTTTGTTGATGCTGGGCATAGATCATTACATTACCTTTTAGGAAAACTAAACAAATTGATAGGTATCTCGGACAGTTTTTTAGCTATAAGCCATTTTCCGTATATTTGAAGAGGTAAATTTTAATCAATGTTTAACGGCCATTATCGGCCATCCCCAGAGATGGTGATTCAGGTTTTGTTGATGCTGGGCATAGATCATTACATTACCTTTTAGGCAAACTAAACAAATTGATAGGTATCTCGGACAGTTTTTTAGCTATAAGCCGTTTACCTTGTATTTGAAGAGGTATATTTTGCTCAATGTTGAATGGCCATTATCGGCCATCCCCAGAGATGGTGATTCAGGTTTTGTTGATGCTGGGCATAGATCATTACATTACCTTTTAGGAAAACTAAACAAATTGATAGGTATCTCGGGCAGTTTTTTAGCTACAAGCCGTTTTCCCTATATTTGAAGAGGTAAATTTTACTTAATGCTGAATTTCGGTTAATTTTTGTGAATTATTATTTTTTTGTATAATTTAGAAAATTTAATTTTTGATAATTTTTTATTTTAATTACCTGAAATTTAAAATATAATTAATTTTTTTATTAACATAAATTTGAATAAAAAAAATAAATACTCAAAGTGCGAAATTATCACTCAAACTTTCTATTAGAATCTTAATTTTTCTTATTAGATTTTGGTTTAGCAGTGTAACACACATACATACACACAGCCGTGGAATCCGTGGAATACTTCACACCCGTTATTTGAAGAGGTAAATTTTACTCAATGTTGAATGGCCATTATCGGCCATCCCCAGAGATGGTGATTCAGGTTTTGTTGATGCTGGGCATAGATCATTACATTACATTTTAGGAAAACTAAACAAATTGATAGGTATCTCGGACAGTTTTTTAGCTATAAGCCGTTTACCTTATATTTGAAGAGGTAAATTTTACTCAATGTTGAACGGCCATTATCGGCCATCCCCAG
This sequence comes from Nephrotoma guestfalica, assembly GCA_963691935.1. Classification (NCBI taxonomy): domain Eukaryota; kingdom Metazoa; phylum Arthropoda; class Insecta; order Diptera; family Tipulidae; genus Nephrotoma; species Nephrotoma guestfalica. The sequence goes on from OY829915.1 coordinate 144,724,145, forward strand.
AGATGGTGATTCAGGTTTTGTTGATGCTGGACATAGATTATTACATTACCTTTTAGGAAAACTAAACAAATTGATAGGTATCTCGGACAGTTTTTTAGCTATAAGCCGTTTACCTTATATTTGAAGAGGTAAATTTTACTCAATGTTGAACGGCCATTATCGGCCATCCCCAGAGATGGTGATTCAGGTTTTGTTGATGCTGGGCATAGATCATTACATTACCTTTTAGGAAAACTAAACAAATTGATAGGTATCTCGGACAGTTTTTTAGCTATAAGCCATTTACCTTGTATTTGAAGAGTTAAATTTTACTCAATGTTGAACGGCCATTATCGGCCATCCCCAGAGATGGTGATTTAGGTTTTGTTGATGCTGGGCATAGATCATTACAATACCTTTTAGGAAAACTAAACAAATTGATAGGTATCTCGGACAGTTTTTTAGTTACAAGCCATTTTCCGTATATTTGAAGAGGTAAATTTTAATCAATGTTTAACGGCCATTATCGGCCATCCCCAGAGATGGTGATTCAGGTTTTGTTAATGCTGGGCATAGATCATTACATTACCTTTTAGGCAAACTAAACAAATTGATAGGTATCTCGGACAGTTTTTTAGCTATAAGCCGTTTACCTTGTATATGAAGAGGTATATTTTACTCAATGTTGAATGACCATTATCGGCCATCCCCAGAGATGGTGATTCAGGTTTTGTTGATGCTGGGCATAGATCATTACATTACCTTTTAGGAAAACTAAACAAATTGATAGGTATCTCGGACAGTTTTTTAGTTACAAGCCATTTTCCGTATATTTGAAGAGGTAAATTTTAATCAATGTTTAACGGCCATTATCGGCCATCCCCAGAGATGGTGATTCAGGTTTTGTTAATGCTGGGCATAGATCATTACATTACCTTTTAGGCAAACTAAACAAATTGATAGGTATCTCGGACAGTTTTTTAGCTATAAGCCGTTTACCTTGTATTTGAAGAGGTAAATTTTACTCAATGTTGAACGGCCATTATCGGCCATCCCCAGAGATGGTGATTCCGGTTTTGTTGATGCTGGGCATAGATCATTACATTACCTTTTAGGAAAACTAAACAAATTGATAGGTATCTCGGACAGTTTTTTAGTTACAAGCCATTTTCCGTATATTTGAAGAGGTAAATTTTAATCAATGTTTAACGGCCATTATCGGCCATCCCCAGAGATGGTGATTCAGGTTTTGTTAATGCTGGGCATAGATCATTACATTACCTTTTAGGCAAACTAAACAAATTGATAGGTATCTCGGACAGTTTTTTAGCTATAAGCCGTTTACCTTGTATATGAAGAGGTATATTTTACTCAATGTTGAATGACCATTATCGGCCATCCCCAGAGATGGTGATTCAGGTTTTGTTGATGCTGGGCATAGATCATTACATTACCTTTTAGGAAAACTAAACAAATTGATAGGTATCTCGGACAGTTTTTTAGCTATAAGCCGTTTACCTTGTATTTGAAGAGGTAAATTTTACTCAATGTTGAATGGCCATTATCGGCCATCCCCAGAGATGGTGATTCAGGTTTTGTTGATGCTGGGCATAGATCATTACATTACCTGTTAGGAAAACTAAACAAATTGATAGGTATCTCGGACAGTTTTTTAGCTATAAGCCGTTTACCTTGTATATGAAGAGGTATATTTTACTCAATGTTGAATGACCATTATCGGCCATCCCCAGAGATGGTGATTCAGGTTTTGTTGATGCTGGGCATAGATCATTACAATACCTTTTAGGAAAACTAAACAAATTGATAGGTATCTCGGACAGTTTTTTAGCTACAAGCCGTTTTCCTTATATTTGAAGAGGTAAATTTTACTCAATGTTGAACGGCCATTATCGGCCATCCCCAGAGATGGTGATTTAGGTTTTGTTGATGCTGGGCATAGATCATTACAATACCTTTTAGGAAAACTAAACAAATTGATAGGTATCTCGGACAGTTTTTTAGCTACAAGCCATTGTCCTTATATTTGAAGAGGTAAATTTTACTCAATGTTGAATGGCCATTATCGGCCATCCCCAGAGATGGTGATTCAGGTTTTATTGATGCTGGACATAGATCATTACATTACCTTTTAGGAAAACTAAACAAATTGATAGGTATCTCGGACAGTTTTTTAGCTACAAGCCGTTTTCCTTGTATTTGAAGAGGTAAATTTTACTCAATGTTGAATGGCCATTATCGGCCATCCCCAGAGATGGTGATTCAGGTTTTGTTGATTCTAGGCATAGATCGTTACATTACCTTTTAGGAAAACTAAACAAATTGATAGGTATCTCGGACAGTTTTTTAGCTACAAGCCATTGTCCTTATATTTGAAGAGGTAAATTTTACTCAATGTTGAATGGCCATTATCGGCCATCCCCAGAGATGGTGATTCAGGTTTTGTTGATTCTAGGCATAGATCGTTACATTACCTTTTAGGAAAACTAAACAAATTGATAGGTATCTCGGACAGTTTTTTAGCTACAAGCCATTGTCCTTATATTTGAAGAGGTAAATTTTACTCAATGTTGAATGGCCATTATCGGCCATCCCCAGAGATGGTGATTCAGGTTTTATTGATGCTGGACATAGATCATTACAATACCTTTTAGGCAAACTAAACAAATTGATAGGTATCTCGGACAGTTTTTTAGCTACAAGCCGTTTTCCTTATATTTGAAGAAGTAAATTTTACTCAATGTTGAACGGCCATTATCGGCCATCCCCAGAGATGGTGATTCAGGTTTTGTTGATGCTGGGCATAGATCATTACATTACCTTTTAGGAAAACTAAACAAATTGATAGGTATCTCGGGCAGTTTTTTAGCTACAAGCCGTTTTCCCTATATTTGAAGAGGTAAATTTTACTTAATGCTGAATTTCGGTTAATTTTTGTGAATTATTATTTTTTTGTATAATTTAGAAAATTTAATTTTTGATATTTTTTTATTTTAATTACCTGAAATTTAAAATATAATTAATTTTTTTATTAACATAAATTTGAATAAAAAAATTAAATACTCAAAGTGCGAAATTATCACTCAAACTTTCTATTAGAATCTTAATTTTTCTTATTAGATTTTGGTTTAGCAGTGTAACACACATACATACACACAGCCGTGGAATCCGTGGAATACTTCACACCCGTGGTACCCGATCGTATTTATAAACAAATTCAAATTTGAATTTATTATTGAATTGTTGTATTATGTGGTATATACGCAATAAATGATAATTCTAAAATGTTATCATATTTAAATTATTTAGTACATATTTGCATATTTATTGCAGTTAATTTATAATTATTCCAGTCCATTCCAGTTCATATTGTCATTTTAAATATAATCAGTTGATTGATTTCATTACTGCTTTTCATTCTGAAAACCAAACGACTACCAATGACTGATAAATAAAAGTAAATAATCTTTATAGGAACGCTGCATACATGTAAATTAATTGTTTTGATTGGTTTTTGTGTGTAAATGTATGTGTACTTCAGTTTCATTTTTTCATAATATTTTATTTCTTAATTTGTGCAGTGAAAGAAGAAAAGAGACATTCAATTGATGAGGATTGTACATATAGTCTTTCGCTTGGAGGACGGAGATTTCCCCTCAAAATTTCTGTTTATAATTTTTATACACATGTTTTCCCAGTACAACTTGGCCATCTGATTGAATTATTATTTGTGCTCGTATGGCAAAACGAGGAGAAGAGTGAAGAAATGTATATACAGCATATTAGCTCTACCAGCTAAAACTTATTGAATTGATACTTTCTTACTAACAATTATCCACCTCCAAAGGTGCACTTAACCAAAAGGAAATCTTAACAAAATTTAATATAACAAAATAAAACATTTATTAAACTCCTCCAAAACAAGCCACAAAACAATCACAAAAAATATAGGGTTTTCCAATAGGAATGATATGATTTTTAAGTGGCGTTTCGGCCATTTGTAATGTGTCATGATCTGTAATTTTTTGTTTCATTGTATTCAGTAATGTTTACAATTTCATCATGGTAAGATATACGCAAGAACAACGTTTACAAATTATTCAATTTTGTTATCAAAATAATCGTTCTCCAATTGCAACTTTTCGTGCGCTTTTGCCATTTTATAGTCGTAATAATCTTCCAAGTGTGCTCGCTATTCGTCGAATTGTTGAAAATTGTCGAACGCAATTTGTCGATTCCAAACGTTCTCAAGAATAGGGACTATCTCAAACCACAACCAGGCGGATTTTGAGAAATGATTTGGGTTTGCATCCGTATAAAATTGTTCTCACTCAAGAACTGAAGCCATTGGACCACCGTAAACGTCGTGAATTTGCTAATTTTGCCTTGGAACTTGAAAACGATAACGATTTTTTTAAGAATATCATCTTTTCCGATGAGGCTCACTTTCATCTGAGTGGTGTGGTAAATAAACAAAACTGTCGATTCTTTTGCGAAGAAAATCCACAAATTATTCATGAAAAACCACCTAAATTGACAGTTTGGTGTGGTTTTTGGTCTGGTGAAATCATCGGTCCGTATTTTTTTTTCGAAATGACACTGGTAACACCGTCACTGTCAATGGAGATCGGTATAGATCGATGATAACCAACTTGTTATAGGCGAAATTGGAAGAAGTTGATCTTGACAACATTTGGTGCCAACAAGACGGGGCTACCTGCTACACAGCAAGTGCAACAATTGAATTATTGCGAGAAAAGTTTGGAGGTTCGATTATTTCAAGAAATTGTGAAATTGAATGGCCTCCAAGAAGTTGTGATTTAACAGCATTAGACTATTTCTGGTGAGGTTATTTGAAGTCATTGGTCTTTAGCAATAAACCAAACTCTCTTCAAGCTGTACAAGTCAATATTGAACGTGCTATTCATGACATACGACTTGATTTAGTGGATAAAGTGCTCGAAAATTGAGTTCATCGAATTCGTTTCTGCAGAAGAAGTCGTGAAGGCCATTTGAATGACGTTTTATTCAGAACTTAATTGTATCGATTGTACTTCACATTAAATAAAAAACATTTCAATTTCCTTAACAATTAGTGTTTTTTTTAAGGAAATCATATCACTCTTATTGGAAAACCCTATATAATTATAAAACAACCTTACTCTCTTGAATAACCTCATCGCAATTCATTTTCAATGTCTTACCAGTTTAACTCATCGTATAGTTAATGGTTTATAATAATGGTTGCACGACAATTATTCGATATTAAAGAAAAATTGTTTCACATAAGAATGAAAACGAATTTCATCTAAAACAGCGTACATCCCTCCAAGCGCAAAAATGTATACACCAAAAAAGTCACGTTTACGAACGGTTTATGTACCGTTTTTGTTAGAACACACACACATTTACACGCTATATATTCATCAAATCGTCCATTTTTAATTTTATTTATTTAATAATGCAAAATTAATTTATTTAATAATGCAAAAACAAATAATATTTCTGCGAACAATGTTTTTGCACCAAATTTTTTACCAATACAAAACGTAGAAGTTAATGAAAGTTATAACAACGAGTTTGTAAATGATTTTAGAGATGTCGGCGACTCTGATTTTAGTGAATGTGATAGTGAAATTGGAAATTGCGAAACAAATAATATCGAGCAAGATATTTGTGAATGGAGTGTAACACACAATATTACCAGAGTTAGTTTAAATTCGTTATTAAATATTTTGCGGAAATATCACCCAAACTTACAAAAAGATGGTCGATCGTTAAAGAAAACCCCGAGAAAAAATACAAACGTAATATCCATGGGCAGTGGGTCGTATTCTCATGTCGGGTTGGAACATCAAATCAGGCTTTTTTAAATAGAATCGATTATCCTAATAGTGAAATAATTATTGATATGGGTATAGATGCAATCCCTTTAACGAAAAGTTCCAGAAGTCAGTTGTGGCCGATACTTGGTAATATTGTTTCTCATAGAGAACTGTTTATTATTGGAATTTATCACGGTTACAAAAAGCCAAATTCAGCTAATAAATTTTTAAAACCGTTCGTTGAAGAAGTTCAACGCCTGTTAAAACACAATATTATGCACAATAATCGAGTATTTACTCTGAAAATTCGAACGTTTGTATGCGATGCACCAGCAAAGGCTTTCTTGTTAGGCAAGTATAATTATGATATTATTATATTATTGTTTAATTTGAAATTAACAGTTTCTAATTATATTAGGTGTAAAAGGCAATTCAAGATACTACGGTTGTCCCAAATGTGTTATAAAAGGAACCTATATGGCACACAAAATTTTTTCCAGGATTAATCAATTTATTAAGAATAGATGATGATCTTAGAATAAAAAAATATACCGTCATCACATTGTATTAAGTAATGCTTTGGATAATCTTCCAATCGGCTGTGTTTCGCCATTTCCGGTCGGTTACATGCATTACGTGTGTTTGGGCGTTATGCAACAATTGCTTAATCTTTTGTTAAAAGATAGAAAAAAAAATATTCATTAAAAAGAAATGCAATTGAGGCTATAAATAGAAATCTGGAAGTACTTCAAAACTGCGTTCCTGTAGATTTTCAACGCAAACAAAGAACATTTGAAGACCTCGAACATTGGAACAACATTAAAAATGGCTCCAATATTCAAAGGATCGCCGGAGACGACAACAAAAAAAAATAGAACCATTTTTTAATTTACTTTAGAATTTTACATATCACTTTCTATTTACAATAGTTTATGTTATTTTTATATTATGTGATGAATTTTTTATTTTAAATAAGGCTGGAATCAAAGTCCTTAAGTAATTAATTGAAGTACAAATTTATAAGAAACTTTAATATTATATATTTTTAATAAAATTATTATATCTAAAATGTAATATTCGATAAAACCGTTTGATAAAACGTTAAAACGTTTGATAAAACCGTTTGATAAATCTACATATATATTATGTATAATGTAAATATGTGCATATTAATTAAATATTTTGAAACAAAAATATAATAAAGTTAATAAAAGAATTCCAATTTATAATTAAAACAGTGTTTTTTTATTTATAACATTATTAGTACGTATTACACCGCACGTAAAAGTTACGCTGAAGTAGTGCATAAGGTGGATCGTAAATGTCACGTTTTAGCGTCCACATTACAAACAGTTTTATTTACACCAATACATAGAAAGGTCTTCGTAAATTTGTTTCAATTCTCTCATGACAAACGTTTCATTTACGTGACATAAGTGTAATGTGTTAGCGTGACGTTTACGAAGACTTTAGAACTGTAAAGTCCTCGTAAACTGTACGTAAACGTTAGCGCCAGAAGGGATACCTTGTGTCCTCAATCCTTACTATAGTGTCATTTTTGTGTGTGTATGTATGACGAACTAACTGCCGATATTTTTTGTTGGCTTCATTCTTTTGTTTTTCGTATAGTTGTAGTTGTAATTTTTTTATCAATGAATTTTCTTATTGATCATGGTAGCATAAACGAATTATTTAAAGCATAAAAATACAATACCATAAAAATGAAAAAATTAATTCACCATAAAACAAACATTTAACGACCTGAAATATATTAATTAACATTTATTTGGCATGACGTTCTAAAAAATAAATCATCTTGCTGCGTTTTAAATTTTTATTGTACGATTAAGTTTCTAATGGTTTAAGGGTTGTACTAAACAAAGGAAATTTAAAATTTCCCTTTCAAATGAATAGCACTACCGATAGCGGCTCGCGATAAATAGGTAGAGCAACATATTTTTTATCTATTTTTAATTAAAAAGTTGACTGAAAAATCTTAGTTTAGAATTAAATAAATTAATTATATGCAAAAATAGCGCGCTAAATAATACTGCGGGCAAAAAATAGTAAGACATTGTTCATAATTTTAAAATTCTTTATTTATTTCTCCAAATCTAATTCGTCACCCTCAAAGTAATCCCCCCCCGGCCTCAATACACTTGTGCCAACGTTTTATCCAATCATCGAAACAGTTGTTAAAGTCAATTTCCGGAATAGCCTGCAATGCTCGTAGCGATTCACGTTTAATGTCTTCAATTGACTCAAAACGGTTTCCTCGGAGAGGTCGTTTGAGTTTGCTGAACAGCCAGAAGTCACACGGAGCTAAATCAGGCGAACACGGCGAGAAGATGCATTATCGTGGTGCACAAACCAAGAGTTGTGGACCCATAATTCCGGCCTCTTTTTACGAATAGCCCCGCGCAAACGACGCATAACACTCAAATAGCATTCCTTGTTGACAGTTTGGCCGGTCGGAAGGAATTCGGAGTGCACCACACCTCGACAATCGAAAACTGTCAACATCACCTTGATTTTTGACTTGCTTTGACGTCGTTTTTTCGACTTCGGCTCACCTTTGGCACGATAATCGGCCGATTGATCGTCTGTTTCCGGGTCGTACGCATAGATCCTAGACTCATCGCCCGTGATAATACGTTTCATGATATCCTGGTAGTCGGAAAGTATTGTTTCACAGACGTCAACACGACGCTGTTTTTCCAAAAAATTGAGTGATTTTGGAACCAATCGTACTTTCACTTTTCTTAGGCCCAAATGATCTTTCAAAATGGTTTTCACTGATCCTTCCGATATTTCAAAGATGCCAGTAAGGTCTCTGACTGTTAATCGTCGATTCTCGAGCACCAATTCCTTGATTTTATTAACGTGTAGATCATCAGTTTATGTTGATGGCCGTCCTAGACGTGGTTCGTCGTCAACAGGTTCTCGACCCTCTTTGAACAATTTGTACGAATCAAAAACACTTGCCCGCGACATACAATTATCACCGAAGGCCTTTTGCAACATTCTGAACGTTTCGGCACCACAAAATTGATTCCGCACACAAAATTTAATGGAACTTCTTTGTTGAATAATTTCATTCATTGTAAAAATCGCCGAATGCACTTTTTGCACTTCAGAAAGACAAGTGTATACTAAACACTAATTATTATTTTGATGTGACATTTGGCACAGATGTCACTGACAGTCATTCCAACATAGAAAAAAAAAATTCCGACGAATGGTTTTCCGGGCGAAATTTAAATTAAAAAGTCTTACTACTTTTTGCCCACAGTAGTATATGTATTGACATAGAAAATTGCGTGCTCCCGATACAGCTATCGGGCGCTAATAAAAAAACAAAGATTATCAACATACATAGATTGAAACCTGGGAATAAAATTCATTTTTAAAACAAATTCGCGTACTAAAGGCTGGACTATAGATAGAATAAAAAGAAGACAAAAATTTATTATTCCAATTTGACGTTATGGCCATAGATGACTTGAAATATTAAGTTCATTCATATATTTTTGTGATATGTTTCCTACAATTATGAATGAAACTACAATATTTTTCAGTATAAACGTATTTATATAAACAAATATATGTTTTTAAAATTATAAAAATAATTTATATGCGGTTTAAATCACCGTAATTCGAAAAATTATTTTTTTAGGTTAGGTTTAGAAAAATACAATTCTACAGTGTATTGCAAATTATTTCTGATATTATATTCACATTAGCATATGTATATATGAATATTTTATAAATAGACAAGATAAAACACACGAATAATTTAAAATTCCCTTATATAAAAAAGTAAATATGCATATTACATTCGACGCACTAAAATTTGTTTGGGTTTTGTTGTTGTAGTTATTAAGTTTTTTATTCTTGGACGAAAATTATCGCTCGGTTATTCTTTTTAAGTGACAGCAAAAATGAAAAAAAATTAAACGCAATTTCTGTTATTCTTTTTATATTCATTATTCTCAGTATAGTCGAATGCATGTAAATCCTCTCTTTCGCTCTCTTACGTTATTTTTTTATTCTTTTTATTCCATCTATAGTTCCCACTTTAGGCTAGTTCGCGGATTTGTATTAAAAATGCATTTTATTCCCAGGTTTCGATCTTTGTATATTGATTATCTTTGATCACATGCATTCATAGGAAAAAATAAAAAATTACATTAATTGATCTAAAAAACCAAAAATAATTTTTTTATATACATACTTGTTCGTCTTCCTTCAATTCCCTTTTCTCCATAACATAATTTCTCTATTTCGTTTCGTCACTCCGTCGACACTTGTGTTTACGAATAAAATAAAAATAAATACTGGACTGGGATTTTGCACACAGCGAGTCGCCTTTTTTGAGTGACTTTGTAGCTAAAAGCGAGTAAAAGTGAGTAGACATGCTCTCGCTTTTATTTCCGACCATGTATATTGCATAGTGAGAAGAAAGGCGACAAGATTTTTAAGTTATATATGCATACTCGTATCGTAAATACTAAACGTCAAAAAGTAAAGTATAAAGTTTGAATTGGATGTCGGTAAGATAATACATACTGCCAATATATAATTTTATTTATTTTGTATTTTGTCATTTTTATATTTTTCAGTATTTGCATACATATTTTCGTCATGGACCGAATAACAAAGAGACAAAAAACCACGTTGATACATTTAATAAAATGAAATATCCCTCAATACTATTAATTAAATTAATTCTTAAACCTTTCGGAAGTCGATATAGTTCCTGGAATCTTTAGATTAAATATTACGTTAATTAAATATATACATAAAGTTTATAAGACTCCTAATTTATCTTAATTTATTAAAATATTACTCAAATCTAAAAAAAATTGAACACTAAACCGCAAAATGACACAAATACTTTTAAACACAAATTGACATTTTTACAGCTAAATTCGTAGTTGCGTTAAAATAATTGTACTAGTGAACAATGGACAATCTGCCCCTTGCTATTGTTTTAGATAAAAAAAAACAATATGAGAATTATCCGGTCTCGCCTTAACGATGATTTAAACCCTTTTGACATCGATGATACAAGGTAGTTAATAATTAGTCTTATAAACTTTATGTATATATTTAATTAACAAAATATTTAATCTAAAGATTCCAGGAACTATATCAACTTCCGAAAGGTTTAAAAAGTAATTTAATTAATAATATTGAGGGATATTTCATTTTATTAAATGTATCAACGTGGTTTTTTGTCTCTTTGTTATTCGGTCCATGACGAAAATATGTATGCAAATACTGAAAAATATAAAAATGACAAAATACAAAATAAATAAAATTATATATTGGCAGTATGTATTATCTTACCGACATCCAATTCAAACTTTATACTTTACTTTTTGACGTTTAGTACGATACGAGTATGCATATAAAACTTAAAAATCTTGTCGCCTTTCTTCTCACTATGCAATATACATGGTCGGAAATAAAAGCGAGAGCGAGTGTCTACTCGCATAGTGCATAATCGCTTTTACTCGCTACAAGTCACTCAAAAAAGGCGACTCGCTGGGTGCAAAATCCCAGTCCTGACCTTCAATTTTACGTGAACAATAACAAAAACTCAAAACGATCTTTATTAATCGCATATTCGTTTGAAATGTCAGGCAACAAAAATTTGACCGGATTCAGCTGTCAAGTCAACATTTTGACATTACAAATTCTTTTAACACAAAAATCGTGCCCGAACAAATTGCCCGGGTCAATTTTCAAAAATCGCGATATTTTGTCAGATTTTATAAAAAATGTACGCATACATATATACAAAAGTAAACGTCACAACATAAATATCAAAACAAAGCTAACGCGCGATTTGTACAATTCAATTTTAAATTTATTTTTGCTTTTAACAAATTTATGAAAATTGTCAAAATATCTTGTGTACTAAAATGTTGTGTTTATGTGCGAAATTATATAATTTCTTATGTTTTTAATTGAAAATTATTCATATTGAGTGGTAAATAAATTAATAAAATTGAAAAATGGGAAACATTATATTGAACATTTTAATTATTTGCTTTATAATTTTTTATTATACCGATGCTAACAAGCTGAAATGATAAACCCGGCATTTATAATAAACAATTTTTTATCTTTCTTTTCTACAAAAGTCGGTCAAATTTCTTTCATATTCGTTTACATAAAATCCGGGTAAATTTTTGTTGTAAAAGTAAACGAATATGCTAAGATTCAAAAGATAGACACGCGCGCTCATGTCAATGAAGAGGTTTACACTGCATAATCATCTTTGTCTTTTTTATTTATGGTATCACATTGTTACTTCAAATTCAAATAGGAAAAAAATTAATCGTATTGGAAATTTTAGTACAATCATATATGTATGAGTTTTATTAGAAAATGACTGAAACCTCAATTTAAATAAAAAATATATAATATTTTCTAAAATAAAAATTTATAAACAAACCCAACCAAGTATTGTGTAGAAATTTTCGAGATTTTTATTGAAACAGATTAGAACTTTAAAACGATTAAAATAAATATTTTAATAAAACAAGAAAAAAGTTTAAATTCAAACTTCAGTTAAAATGACATAGAAACACCTGGAATATAAAACTTTGTATCAAAAAACCTGAAGTCAAGCATGGTAAGCAAAAAATGCAGCAACTTCATATACTATCGGCCGGATTGACCGATAATGGTCATCCAAATTTGAGTAAAAATGACATCAGTACACCGAGAATATGAAAATTCGTAGCAATAAAGTCGAAGCCGTGCATTATTAGCACTAGGTGATTTTAGTTGGATGAATCAATGACCAACTTCATATACTAGCCAGACCTGAATCACGATCTCTGGGAGTGGCCGATAATGGCCATCCAAATTTGAGTACAAATGAAATCAGTTTACCGAGAATATGAAAGAAATAAACAATTGCTCAATTTGTATCTTCAAGTTGTACAGATGTCATTATAACTCAAACTTGGATGGTCATTATCGGCCATATCCAGAGATCGTTATTCGAATCTAGCAACAACATCAAGCTGGTCATTGAGTCACCTGACCAAAGCTGCCTAGCGATAATAATGCACGACTTCGGGTTTATTGCTACGAATTTTCATATTCTAGGTATTCTGCCAATCTCACAGATCGTGATTCAGGCATGGCTAGTACATGATGTTGGTCATTGAGTCATCTAACTAAAACCACCTAGTGCTAATTATGCGCAAATTCGGGTTTTTTGCTACGAATTTTGATCTTATAGCTTTACTGATGTGATTTTTACTCAAATTTGAATGGCCATTATCGGCCATTCCCAGAGATCATGATTTAGTTCTGGCTGGCAAATGAAGTTGGTTATTGATTCACCTAACTAAAACCACCTGGTGCTAATAATGCACGGCTTCGAGTTTGTTGCGACGAATCTTTATATTCTCAGTGTACTGATGTAATTGTTACTCAAATTTGGATGGTCATTATTGGTCATACCCATAGATCGTGATACAGGTCTGGCAAGTGTATAAAGTTGGCCATTGAGTCACCTAAACAAAACCACCTATTGCTAATAATGCACACCTTCGGGATTATTGCTACGAATTTTCATATTCTTGGTGTACTGATGTTATTTTTACTCAAATTTGGATGGCTATTATCGGCCATTTCCAGAGATCGTGGTTCAGATCTGGCTAGTACATGTAGTGGATCATTGAGTCACCTAACTAAAACCACCTAGTGCTATAAATGCACAACTTAGGGTTTTAGTGCTACGAATTTTGATCATTTTGATCTTCTAGATGTACTGATGTCATTTTTACTCAAATTTGGATGGCCATTATCGGTCATTCTCAGAGATCGTGATTCAGTTCTGGCTGGCAAATGAAGTTGGTTATTGATTCACCTAACTAAAACCACCTAGTGCTAATAATGCACGACTTCGAGTTTATTGCTATGAATTTTGATATTCCATGTGCTGTCGTCATTTTGAAACGAGTTAAACTTTAGCTACTGCTAAAGTTAACCCAGTTTCATAGATTTTTGCCGCTACCTGTATTCATCCCCTGCGGCATTAACCCGTAGCTCAGTCGGGAGAGGTTAATCGGTCGTGGGGATGGGGATGCACCGGTAACGGCCTAGATAACCGCATAAAAAAAAACAAACATACAAAAAAAGGAAAAGTGGGGTATCGGACCCCGAAGGAGTGGGTTAGCCTACCAGCCCATCGCTTGGGCAAAACTGACCGTGGTTGTATAGGTAAAATGTTTATCTAAACATTTTACCCTAATCTACCTAATCTTAAAAACACTATCTGGCCCATAGGCCCTAACAGGTGGTGTTAGTAGGGGGTTGATAGTGGTATGCTATCGATGGCAGCAGAAAGAAAAAGAGCCGCTTAGCGTCATCAATTTTCTTTCCGCCGGCAGCCGACGTCAACCCACTATCGTTATTTATTAGGTTAGTAACACTAAAACAATGTACTTACCAAAAGAAACTGGTAAATCCGTATGCCAAAAAAAAACACAAAATCCACAATTAAAAAACAAAAAAAAAACACAAAAACATTTCATTAACTTAAGTACACTATTTTATTTCCCAAATCTATTTCTAACGCACACACAAAAAAACAATTCTTCTTAATCACACAAAAAAAAAATTACTTGACCACACGTTGGTCTGTCTAAAAACTTACTGTCCCCAAAAAGCAAGAAAAATATCGTACCTATTTTGAGTTTCATAGGAAATTTTATGCGATCTCATCACAAAAATTCCTATGAAAATTGTACAGCAACGTGACATCGATTTTGCTGACTCGATCCACGCGCAAGTATTTTTTTTTCTTCAATCCATCCGTTGAGGAAGTTCGAACAACAACAACCACAATGCTTTTCAATATTTGCATCGGTTATTGTCATTCACCTAATAAATAGATCAAGTGCATTTATTATGTACATAGGCAACGTAATCAAATTACGTTGTTGTACATATCTGCGTTTACTTAACTGTGGCACATATGAAAAATTCTAAAGTGAATGAATCATATGATACCACTATAAATAAAGGCAAAGAAGAAATGTAGAAGGCCGGCATGACGTTTGCTTGAATGGAATGTAGTTGAAGATATTATCTTCGAGGTCATGCCGATGAGGAAATAGATTTTGTTGGGATGGGTTGATGACGGAATTAGGTTTAATTCCGTTACAATTTTTACTGAAATTTGGATGGCCATTATGGGTAATTCCCAGAGATCGTGATTCAGATCTGTAGTGGAACCATGCGCAGATTTTTTAAATAAAAATAAATGATTGCAAAACTGCTACACAAATTTTAAGCATGCAACCAATATGAAAACTCAATAAATTTAGACAAAATTTCAACATATGAATGGTACAGACAAAAAAAATCGTTATTTTAAAATAAACAAATTTTTATTTTTATTTTTTGTATTTTTTCCGCCAAAACAAAAATTCGCCTTAGAAAATAATATACTAAAGGGTTTTCAAATAAGAGGTTTCATTTTGATATTTAAAAAAATGAGTATTTTTTAAGAGATATCAATGAATTTTATTTCATTGTAAAGAGGAAGGTATGCCATTGACATTTGAAATCGATATCAGACAAATGGCCGCCATGGCTATGCTTGCAGCACCATATCCTTTTCATGAAATTTTCCAAGACCAATTCGCACATTTGCGGCTGTATGTCCTCGATAACTTCACGAATTCCATCTTTAAGGTCTTGTCAATCGATTGTGCAACATTGGCATAGACCTTATCTTTCACGTGGCTTCAAAGAAAAAAGTCTAAAGTTGTTAAATCGCAAGATCTCGGTGGCCAATTCTGATCACCGCTTCGAGAAATAACACAGTCAGGAAACTTTTCTTACAAAATTGCGATTGTTTCGTTGCTTGTGTGGCACGTAGCGCCGTCTTGCTGAAAATAAACATCGTCTACATCAATATCTTCCAATTCCGGCCATAAAAAATCATTAAACATTAAGCTCGGTAGCGTAATCCATTCACCATGGCAGTTGCACCGCCCTCATTTTCGAATAAGTAAGGTCCAACCACACCGCAAGCCCAAAAACCGTACCAAACAGTGGCACGTTGAGGGTGGAGAGGCTTTTCAACAATCATTCTTGAAATTTCTGAGCCTTAAATGCGACTATTCTGCTTATTAACGTAGCCTCCATTTGAAGGACCCAATCAGCGAAGATACGACGTTTATGGTGATCGACCAGCTTGAGTTCTTGTGTTAACTGAACTTTAAAAGCCTTAAGACTTAAGTCTCCGACAAACCCGCCCGGGTTTTCGTCAACACTACGGGCTACAGCGGCAATATTCTCCGTTGATCTTAAGCGACACACACGGTTTCGATTCTTCACATCACTAACTTGACCCATTAGCTCAAATTTTTCCACCAGTTTCACTATTGCCGGCCGAGAGATGCTTCATGACGACCCAAAAGTGCTTTAGTTTTGCGAACTGTGACTGACTTATGTTTCACGAACCGAATTTATTATAAAAAAAAACAAATTGTTAATTTATATTTTCAGAAAAACTTTATTTAATTTATCTTTACGACTTTAATATTTAATTAATTTTATTTATTTAATATTTTAATGTTTCTAGCCCGAATGATAACTTAATACTAATTTACAATCATACTTAATTCTAAAATGTTGACATGCGATCTATGAAGATACATAAATGCATTTATGCCAGGTTGCAGTTCGCACGGTTGCATTTATGTATATTCAGCGATTTTGCTGCGCGTGGTTTGTATGGTGTTACTCCGCGCGTCATAGAAAAGTAGTTCTTTGTTATTGATGTTTTCCATGTTACGTTGTTGTTGTGTCGCGTGTAGAGGATCGTAACTACTGCAATATTTTCACCATCTTTGTAGTGAATTTTAACAATTGCAGTGCGTTGTTGAAGCGTGTATCGTACCATTTTTAGTAATGGCGTAGTTTTTACTTGTCAAATGTCAAAAGATGACAGCTTCAAAATTGACAGCCGGCTACTTAGCATGCTATTCAAAATTAAACCTCTTATTAGAAAACCCTATTCATAATCGACCCCACAGCATTCAGTTTGTTAATTAACTTATATAAATATTTAAATAATAGTTCTCCAACACCAAAATAGATTACATTAATATATTTTAACAAAATGTTGGCTTATTTAGTTCTTTAAAAGTTCAATTATGTTTGTATTTATATAATTTATTATTATTATATATCAATAATAATTAGTATACAAATATAATCAAATTGAAATGAATGAAATATCAAGTTGTTTGTAAACATAGGAAAATGAATAAAATTTCCACATGCGTCTGCTTTAATCAAAAAATATTGAAAATTGTACGTGCGTTTTTCTAGCAAATACGAGAAATTATATCTAGTTTTTTATTCGCTAAAATCTGCACATGATTCCTATACTGGCTAGTATACGTAGTTGGTCATTGAGTCACCTAAACAAAACCACCTAGTGCTAATAATGCACAACTTCCGGTTTATTGCTACGAATTTTGATCTTCTAGATGTGATGGTCATTTTTACTCAAAATTGCATGGCCATTATCGGCCATTCCCAGAAACCGTGATTCAGACCTGGTTAGTACACGAAGTTGGCCATTGAGCCACCTAACTAAAACCACCCAGTGCTAATAGTGTACGACTTCGGATATATTGTTAAGAATTTTGATATTGTGGGTGTACTGATTTAATTTTTACAATTTTAGATGGCGAATATCAACTATTTCCGAAGTTTGTTATTCAGGTCAGTGTCACCTATCTGTAGTCGAGAGAATTTTTGGTTAATAAATTTTAATGGCCATTGACGACCATATCTGGAGATTGTGAAGTAGTTGATTAAGCACCTACCTAAACCCATCTAGTTTTAATAATGCACTGCTTCAGGTTTATTACAACGAATTTTTATCGTCAAGTTTTACTGCTGTATAGGGACACTGGTTCTAAAAGTAGAAAATTCTTAAGTTGATTTGGTATATTTTTTAATCTCTGGAAATTTCGTTAATTCATATGAAACTCAAAAAAATCTTTTATAAATTAGTGGGAAATTCATAAATGGTTTGAGTTCAGTATATTTGGTTTGCATCTCGACTGTTTTAGTAAAAAGTGTTGGTTGAAAATTTAGGGTTATGATACTATAATATTTTTTCTTCGTGATTTATTAATTAAAATTTTAATTTTTACTTTAGTTATAACTTACAATATTTTTCTGCCATTTTAATTAAGACAATTTGATATACGTCTAATAAATATACTGATAAAATTTGCTCGATTTAGTAAAACTTATCTTGATGTGCTTGTTTTTTAAATATCCTCATTTTAATGAAGATATATTTGTCTCTTGTTTTATCTAACTTTTATTTTATTTCAATGTTTTGAATTAAAAGTATGTACAAATTTTGTAAATTATTTAAAAATGTGTACTATGCTTTCTAAACTAAATAAAATAATGTAAAATCAAACATAATATTTTACTTTTCATTGACGATTTTGCAAATTAAAAATCATAACAGTGTATTTCACACAACTGCATAGAAAGGCTTTAAAATTTCAATTGGAATTAGCAGAAGTCCAATTGGATTTATATACGTATATGATTTTAATCTATGGAAAAGTCTATGGAATATGTTTATAATAACAAACCGTAGTTATTTTAATTTTTATTTTTATTAAAAATTACCTTATAGTAACAATGATTTATTATTTTAAGAATATTAATTTCGGATTACTCCTTCATCAGTTCTTTTTTAACAAGAGTTAAAAAAGAACTGATGAAGGAGTAATCCGAAATTAATATTCTTAAAATAATAAATCATTGTTACTATAAGGTAATTTTTAATAAAAATAAAATAACTACGGTTTTTTATTATAAACATTTATAAGTGACAAAATACACAAAAAAAAGAAAATATGAATAACCATATCAACTCATCTATGGAATACTTTACGGGCCCGAAAACAGAATATAATTTATCAATACAGGAATAACCCACAATTATTGAACGATACATTAACCAAAAAATAATTTATTTTGTTACTATCCACTAATATTCACTGAAACAATCATAGAAATAGATTATATAGAATGAATGTAATGAGCTGTCAAGTGAGTCAAATTCGGAGGGTAAAAGAGAAAGCATATAAATTAACAGGGTCGTATTAAACATTTTTTTTCGAGGGGATTGTAATGAAGTTAGAAAGTTAAAATTAAAAAATTATTTAAATTTAATTACATTTTTATTTCTTTAATAAAAGTACATTAATTATTTTTATTTAAATATAATATTATGTATATAAAAAATAGTAATTATAAAACCACTACGTCCTATTTAACTTAGTATTATTTTCATTGCCGTCAAATTTAGTCGTTGGCTATTTTACCAACAACGGAATGAATCGTTTCTTAAAAATATTTACTTAAAAATATTTATCTCGTTTGCCTGCGGCATAAAATAATTATTTTCAAAATGTAACGAGCAAATAATCGAATCTTTACTCATTTTTACACTTTACATCTTGCATCATTGAAGCCAGCCAATTGAGTTCAACTATTGTTTTTTGAAGTCCTCACATTAAGCTTATCCTAGAAAAAACAAAATATGTTCTTCATATAATTTCTGTAAAAACTAATAATTATGCTATTCAAAAATAAAAATAATTATGAAAAGAAAAGCACGTAGTACATGAAACAATCAACAATCACCATTTTTTTCGAACCATAGTAATAAAAAAAATACAGCACTGATAATAACATATGTTTGCAAAACGATAAAAACCCACGCCAACAACCAAAATTATTTTCTTATTTTTTTCTGATTTATAACTTAAATTAAGGATAATTTTACCACAAATCACTTGCTTTTTAACATAATTTACATTTTATTTTATATAAACACTTACTGATGGTACGAAATTCCTTCCTGAAATTTGTTAGGCGTATTTTTGCAGTTTTTCACAAGACACTTCATTTTATTAAAAGTTTCTAATTTTTATTACCAAATGATGCACTTCACACAACCCACTAACTATTTTATAATATTTTAATTATTTTAATTAATATTTTCAAAATATTTTAAGAGCACAAAATTTAACACGTCTCTTTAAACAAAAACAAAATCTGGTTTGAGGGGTTTCTCTTTGACGTATGAGACCGCCAAATGCATTTTTTATATAACCATGCTGCTCTGGCTTGTGACACATCAAATAGCAAATTTTATATGCGAAAAATCTTTACATTCATTCTATAGTTTATAATTCTATGCTTAAATATAAGTCCTGCTAACTCTACACATATGAAATAACAATAACTAACTAAAGATGCATTTGTAATTTTTTTTTATATTAATTTTTTTTAAATAACTAAGTATAAATGTGTTGGTGCAGAAACAAAAAAAAAATGAAAAAAAAAAATCAAATTTACATTTGATTGTAGTGTAACCAACACATTCTTCGGTAGTTATTTTTATATAATGTAGAATTCTATTTACCCAAATCCGGCAAAAAAAATTGATGTACATCAAAAAATTTGTTCTATTTGACAGAAAAAATCAATTTTTTTTTGATGTACATCAATTTTAAAAAATGTACATTTTTTCGTAAATTTTTTTTTGATGTGAAATACCAATACAAAAAGAGAAATGACATTTTTATAAAAGCGTCGATTTTTGTGGAAACGTAGTTCTGGTGTGATTTGGTGTAAAAAATAAAATATAAAATTAGTGAAATTAAAAGTGATCAAATATAATAATTAATAAAAATATAAATTTATAAAGGAAAAGAAAGCAAGTGTAATTTTATTGTTTACGAAAATGGACTATATAGATATTTCCAACTACAACTTTGTGGTAGGCGAAAACGGTTTGGTTTTCGAAAAAGAAGGAAAAGCATTTCTGGAAAATAAAATAAGTAAATAAAAATTATATTGTAATTGTTAAAGTTATATTATTTTAATATGTCTTAATAGCTCATGAATTGGTGCAAGCAGATTATAATGAGGTGTTGGAGCACTACTCCACTACAGTACAACACCAATGCCAGCAAACGCCTGGACAAGCGGAGGATATACAACAAACAATAACACTAACGGACGAGCATAGTGAAATCGCCAATTTGCTCCAAAGTCCACTATCGGATTCAAGTGTGGCACAACAAAAATGGACAGATGGGCAAACAAAATATATGTTGTCCTTATATGGTGATTATTTTGCACAGGTTGGGCCTCTTAAAAAATTCCGCAACAAAAAAATGATGTGGAATTTTCTGGCAAATTCATTGGAAAAAGAGTTCAACGTGAAGTGGTCTGGACTTCAAGTTGAGACCAGATATAGATGTGTGATGAAGCGCACGAAAAAATGTTTTGATAACAACAAAACGAGCGGTGCGGTTTATTCACAATCCGGTTACGAGGAGGAGGTAAATCGCATCGTTGCTATGGATGATTCCTTGGTCCCGGACTACACGATTGGCCCAAACAATTTTTCAAGGAAAAAACCATATCAACATGTTCAACAGAGTCGTGCACATCATCCACTAGTTCCGAATTACCAACGACACCATCATCATCATCGGAAATAATACCAAATGAAAATATTGCAAATACACCGTTGAATTCGGAATCACCATCACCAACCAACCCTACCAAAAAGAAAAGTAAAAAAAACGACTCAGGAGGTAATATGTGATAAGTATTTCCAGCTAAAAGAACAGCGGTTTCAAAGATTTCTGGACTTTGCACGGGAAAACACAAAAATAAAAGAGGAAAGTCGTGCGTTGCGCCACGCAGAACGTATGAAAAGATTGGATGAAATAATAAAACAAAATAATTTAAAATAATTTGGTTTAGTTTAATGTACATATAAATTTAAATTGAATTCTCTATTAAATGCATTTTTTGAATTAAATTGAATTGCTATTTTTTTACTAAAACGCCTCTGCAATGGTGCTTCGCTTTATTTCTCCTAAGTGTTTTAATACTGCTTCTGACATATCTTCCACATTTGTATCGACTCCGCTCGTGTTTGCTGTACTTTCTGCTAAGGTAACTTCCACAGGAACTTCTCCCATATTACTTTCATGTTCGTCTCATAAATCACCATCCTCTATACACAAATTGTGTAGAACGCAACATCCCAATACAAATTTACACATTCGTTCTACTGCAAAAAAATCTAAACGAATGAGCTGCCTAAACCTTTGTTTAAGTAATCCAAACGTGTTTTCAATTTTTATCCTCGTTTGGCAATGTTTTTTATTGTAATTTGACCGTGTCGTTGTCAAATTACCGTAATCCTTGTAAGGTGATAATAAATACTCCCGCAAAGGATACGCTGCATCTCCTAGAATATGGTATTGTTCACCGCAAATTGTTGGAATTTTTTCGGATATATAAGATAGGTTATATATCCGCGAATCATGAATTTTGCTTGGAGATCCA
The DNA here is from genome assembly GCA_963691935.1 of Nephrotoma guestfalica. Taxonomy (NCBI): domain Eukaryota; kingdom Metazoa; phylum Arthropoda; class Insecta; order Diptera; family Tipulidae; genus Nephrotoma; species Nephrotoma guestfalica. The sequence goes on from OY829915.1 coordinate 144,746,428, forward strand.
ATAAATACATCGAGGAACTTTTTGTTGAAGTCACATATTCCTTGCAACGTGATAGATATTAAACTATGTCTATTCACGTATGTAGAACGTATCTTGTTGACTGGCTTACGTATATATATGTAACAGCCATCGATACAACCGATTACGTTAGGAAAACCGGCAAGCTGAAATAAAAAATAAAAATCCAATTAAATCCAATTAAATTTTAATTATTTTTTGTATTACCTCCTCAAATGCTCTCGACGTTTCAAGCTTCTCACTATCCGTAGTTGGGAAGTGGATATGTTGATCCGAAATGCCAAACAGGAATTCCAAGAAATTTGTAAGATGTCTGTGAGCAGCTGACTCGGAGACGCCAAAATGATTCGCGACCTCTCTGTATGTTTCTTTGTTTCCAGCAAACCTAACCAATTTTTAAATATTATTTTATAAAATTTAAGCATTTTGGAAATGTATAATTACCACAAGAACGCTAAACATTGCGATTTAGCAGTTACACTCTTCCTTCCAGCCTTATAATATTTATAGAATGGCGAATTTCCATATTTTTCTATAAGCTTGTTAGCTGTAGCTCGCGAAAACCGAAAATTACGACGAAACTATAAACACGAGAAAGAAAGTTTAAATTAATTTAGTTAAAAAACAATACAGATTTGTCCACAACTCACTTGAATATTTCGCCACTACATCGTTCACAAAATTTATCACACGATTTTTCTGCGCTCTTTCAAATAACGTGCACTGCATCTTCATAAATTCATCATCATCCGATGAAGAAAAATATCCCAAACAATCTTCTGATGATGACGAGGAAGACGACGCCACCAATTCTTCGACAACTTCCATTTTATTGAATAAAAAAATGTATCACAACTAAAAAATTCACAACCGTATGCTATAAAACGTAAACTACAAATGTCATGAGTAATGACATTTCCAAAACGTCAAAGCTACCAATACCAACATAAAAGCAAATCAATGTGTTTTTTGATCACATTGATCAATCTTTGAACTATAGACGGCAGTCATGTTCATCAAAAGAATAAACGAAAATAAACAGAAAAAAGTAAATATTTATACGAGTGCTAAAGTAAGGTTATGTCTTCCCTTAAATTACAAGAAATGTGTACACATTTTGTACGTGTACATATTTAACACAAATTTATAATAATACTACAAATAACCATTATACAGATGAGTATTTATCAAGGCACGCCGATGTGCACTAAATAAAATCGATAAATTTGTAGGGGAAAAAGTGTTTAGCCAAAATGAAAAGATGAGCTATAATATTTACGTTGCTCGATATTTTCTCTTTCTGCCGTCCAGTATTTCCAATATGATCGAGTAGAAGTTTATAACAAAAATATTTTATTTCTTTGTACAGTATAAAACACAAATTATTCTTCAAAATTGGCTTTTCATTATTCTATGAAAGTAGTGTATGGTGGTGTTTACTTTAAGCAAAAAAAAACAAACGAATACAATGAGCAAATCCAATCCATTTATTATTTTCGTTTGAAAATATCTCTCTCTACGCATCATTTATATTTAATAAAACAGAATGAAACGAAAACTCAAACGCAAATATAATGTATATACACTCGTATATGCATACTATTTAAAATAATATGTGTACATGATCGAGTGTTCCTTCTCATTTTAGATATATCAAAATTAAACACGTGACATGAAAAGAAACATGATCTGTTTAGGTGGATTTAGCTACATTGAATGTAATACATATTTTATGTTGGTGTGTTAATGAAATATAAATCAAAAAATGGGAAAAAATATTTGGAGGATTTTGATACGGTAAAAATCAAAAACTTATCAATGAAAAGGAAAAAATGTATGTTATGTATATCGGTTTTTAATGGTCGCAGTAAACAACTGTTATACGAGTACAGACATATACATATTTGTGTTTTGTATATATTATGTGTTTCCTATATATACTGATTTGTCCAAATTATTGAGTTTTTCTATGTGTTGTACTACACGGATGATATGTGATTTGAATTCAATAATATTAAAATACCTAACAGTTTTAGAAATTAGTATTTTTTGGCGAAAATGAATGAAATCAGCTTACAACGGGAAGGGGACATTTGGAAAATATACTATGTAGTATGTATTTAGATTTGTTTCCAAAACTTGATCAAGCATGATAGTAGTTAATTTGTTTCGACTATTAATTGATATTGACTTGTTTTTGATTTTAACAATATTTGCAAACAAAATTAATATTTCGCTGTTGTTCGAGGTGTATAGAATTATGAGTACCCAATACACGTGCAGTTCCATTTCTGAACTACTAACCTTAAGCGTTAAAACCACCTTAAGGTTTTCCAATGGCAATAAATTAAGTCGATTGAAAATTTCGATAATAGATATTTCAATATCGAATAAGGGATATCGATTTATAGGCTTCACCAGAAGTGCAATTCAATTTTCGAATTATTAATTTTAGGCATAAAATCCAATTTATTTAATTTTATTTTAATTAATTCTCTGCCAAACTCGGACGTCTCAAAATTTTTGGTTTGCGGAGTTTGAGATCTCATATAATTGCGTTGGGTTTATTTGCTATTTATCAATGTTTATAGCGATCAGCTCAACATAGGACCAAATTTCACGAGCATCATACTTTTTCGAAACTTATCGCAGGAGGCGATTCAAAGATTTGCTCCGAGGCTAATAACTTGTACCTGTGAAAACATTAAGCTTTTCACGAAAACTAACAACAAAATGTTCGGATACCGCCGAAATATAACAGAAGCCTCGCTTAAGAATAAGGGCAAGAAGGATTGGCACGTAACGGTATGGTAACACATGCATCAAGGAGTATCGGTTGGAACTTGTTGCTCTCCAAGATATTTCATGGTCTAATAAATGTGCTAGAAGCGTCCTATGGACTTACGTTGCCATCTTAGTCTTGCAATTTCATTATTGATTGGACTATAACTTAAGTTTCTTTCCTTTTCTATAACAATGTATAGAATAGGTGACATTGAGCTTGCAACGATTAGTATACTACATTTATGAGAATGAGTGATGTAAGAGTAAATAAGAAAGGGAGTACATAATAACTCATTCTCCTTAAAAGCACATCAAATCGATTGATTATTAAAATGTATCTTTTTTAAAGCCATGTGTTAATTTCTAAAAATGGGCTCGGATTGCAAATTTGGGTTATTATGCGCTCGGTACAATTTTTCCATTCCATCATTACTGATCGAAAATCTTGAAACATACATACATACAAATAAATAAAATAATCAGATACATGCCCCACTTGGCACAAAATGAAGCTGTGTCCCCGCCTACAATAATGGAAATAGCACTCGCAGCTTGTTGCTGCGACCACGCCATTCAAAAATGATTTTCTAAAACGATAAAAACGAAGGGTTTTCCAATAAAGTAATGGAGCCTAGGTCGGGATCGAGACAAACTCAACTTCATTACCAATGTAATCGTGCAAAAATGGTACATCGCAGCTGAGTTAATGTGTTAATTCATGGGCTACTGAGTCCATAGTGTTTTGAAAAATGTTTATGACCGAAATGAGACATGAAAACCTGAAATACACAAAACTAATTAAACATCGAATTCTTTTTCGGAAACACTGGTAATATTATTGGACACGTACAATTGATGTTGCACCTTTATTCAACGCGTATTTAATGGCTCATAACGCAGCCACAATACGTTTATTATTTTGGATTTTCCTCTCCTTGGTTGGTTCATTGAAATCAACTGTAATGAATTAAAAAAATTAAACTTATTTAATGCAAAACATGAATTTTGGCAGCGGTACATAATATACCACATCCATATAAAATTTATCAATAAGTTTATTTTAATATTGATTAAATCAATAATTTCTTACCTGTGTATTAATTAATTTAAATAAACTATTTTTTTAATTTTAAACATTCCAAATAAATATTATTCATTAAATTACACTACTTTGACATACCTTTTTTTTGGTCACTGAACTACGTTGTTCAATTTTGATGTTGATCACTCTTCTCGCATACACACAAACTTTACTTCGTCTGCATCTGCATACGACGTTCTACAAGCAAAATGCATCATACCGGAAAATGGTAAAATTCTAAATGAAAACTACATTAAAAGTAAAAAAAACAGTGTACCGAAATGAATGATAAATAAACTAGGTTCATGCTCAGGAGAATGAAAATTTAATTTTCTGACGCAATTGCGAGGTAAAGATAAATAAAGTCAAAAAAAAATGAAAAGAAAATTCCCAAAGCAATCGTATGAAAGTGTTTTTTCTTGTTTACGTTGTTTGGGCCTACATACATATAACCGGATTTTTTATATTTTTCTTTAACTTGGCCGTATACATATATGCAGTAATTTATTCGTCTTCCTTTAATTCCCATTTTCTTATTTCTATTAAACAAATAACAAAACAATTGCTGCGTTTTTTTTAAACAGCTGCTCTAGACCGCGATAAATTATATTTAGATTTTTTAAACAATTCACATATTATTAAAATATTTGTGCTTCGGATTTACTCAATCGAATCCTAAAGAGCTTATACTAAGTTAATATCTTGCATTATATAATCGAATAAAGTTTATGCATGCTTGTTCTCAACAACTCTGAACAACTCTTGATATTATGTAGAGTACAACAGAGTTCATCAAAAAATTTAATAATTCTTGAACGGAAGAGGGAAATTTTTTTAGTACACAATTTTTTGATTGTTCCTTACTTCTGCTGCGTTTTTTTTAAATATGGTGTTCGAGACCGCGATAAAATATAGGGAAAATACAGGGAAATTTAGACAAAAAAATTTAGAACAACAACTTTAACTAACTTCAAGTCAATCATTTTGACATTTAATTTTTGGTTTATAATTAAACACAATACTATCCAATATTAAAATAAATTAATTAGTTTCACCAGCAAACATTAAGATATCCATTTTTTCTTATTAAAAACACAATTCTGTCATTTCATTTTCATTCTACCAAATTTCAAGTTGTAAATGAATTAAGGAACAATCAAAAAATTGCGTATTAAAAAAATTTCCCTGTTTCGTCAGTTCAGCAATTATTAAGTTTTTTGATGAACTCGATTGTACTCTACATAATATCCAGAGTTGTTGAGAACAAGCATACATAAACTTTATTCGATTATATAATGCAAGATATTAACTTAGTATAAGCCTTTAGGATTCGATTGAGTAAATCCGAAGCATAAATATTTTAATAATATGTGAATTGTTTGCAGCTTTTTCAAAAAAACGCAGCATTCCTTTACAACTGGAAATTTGAAAGAATGAAAATCAAATGACTGAATTGTATTTTTAATAAGAAAAAATGGATATCTTAATGTTTGCGGGTGAAATTAATTATTTTATTTTAATATTGGATAGTATTGTGTTTAATTATAAACCAAAAATTAAATGTCAAAATGATTGACTTGAAGTTAGTTAAAATCGTTGTTCTAAATATTTATGTTTAAATTTGCCTGTATTTTCCCTATATTTTATCGCGGTCTCGAACACCATATTTAAAAAAACGCAGCTAATAACATGATCATCAGCATCATCGGCACGAAAATAACAAAAAATATCAAGAGAGAGAATGAAAAGAAAATGCAAGAGCAACAAACAGCAGAGAATAAAAATATTTTTATTTTCCAATTTTTTTACTTCACATGATTTTCTGTTTACGACGTGGGTTAGTTCGCGAATTTGTATTAAAATGAATTTTATTCCCAGGTTTCAATCTATGTATGTTGATGAACTTTGCTCATATGTAATCAAATACATTACGTAACTTAGCGAAAATTAATCAAGCGTTAACAATGGTCCACTTTATTAAGAACAATTAAGATTAAATCATTTTTATTGGAAGTAAAACATTTCCATTCTCGTGTGTTTCTAATTAAAACCATTTATTTGGCCTGGCTTGTCTTTGATGACTCCGCAGTTGATTCAAAGAAACCTTTAAGATCCCAATTAGTACGATGTTAAATATAGCCAATTAGTGAACATTTGCTTTTCATTCTAAAAATTTGGTAATTCGGTTTCGTGAATGTAGACATAAATTATTATTTCCAGAAATCGCCCATACTAAATTTTTCAAAAATGATCTTCTGAATTGAGAGTTGAAATTGGGGTTTAAACGGCTAAATGTGGCTAAGGAGGAGTATGTACAGTGAATAGTCTTACCAAGTTAAGTACCTACATCTAGCATGATGTGACTGAAAAAACAAGATTTTATCGCTCTGGACCGATTCTAGCCAATACTGAAGGAGAACTAAATTGTTTTTACCGTTAGACGCCCAATCCAATACTGCTCGAAATAATAAGAAATTCATGGGATTTCCAAAATGGAATTTCTGCCGTGATTGACACGAATTGTTTGTCTTTCGTAGAACAGACTTATGCAGATAGTCTGTTAAATCTTTCAGAAGTGCCAATTCTCGGAAAGCAAAAAGATAAAATTTACCATTAAATACCATTATATTTTATTTAAGTTTAATTACGATACAAGAATGTAAATATAAATAAAATTAAAATGCGCAGTTTCAAGCGTTCCATATTAGTTTCTCAATGTCTCCTTATTCAGATTTTGGTTGCAATTGATCCAACAGTGTTATTAACTTCGTACTTACAAGCATAGTAGAATGATTGCCTTCGACAAATTTCAAAGACACGTCACCTTCGGTGAATTTATCTAATTCATAGTGGTCGTCGAAATATTGGATCAATGCCTCAGTTGGTCGAATTAATGTAATCGAAGCTTTAATTGGTGGAATATCTGAATTTTCCGTATTTAGAACCATTTTTAATCTGTTTTTTATTCCGTGTACAAGATGCCGCACAAAGTCGTTACTGAATGTGTTTTGTGCATTGAGAAGTTGTACCATACTATTAGCTCGATCGTCCCAACTCGGATGTAATGCAAATAACTTTTCTAAATAGTCTTTGCTATTAAATTCAGGGGAGAATTTGTTTAAGACTGAGGCACATGCTGCAAATTCAACGCCATCATCTGATATATCTGTGACTTGACTAAGTGCAAATTGCTTTGAAAATGGCAAAGAGCCGTCTATGAGAACAACATTTCCTGTGATTCCAGATACTTCAAACTTTTTGGCTAGCGTCAACGCGATTAAACAGCCAAAGGAATAACCCACTATATAAAACTTATTAAGAATTGTACCAACTTCTTTTTGAATATTTAAGAAGACTGCCTCGACAATTTCGCTGACAGTCTTGGCATGGGAAATCTTTGTCAACTGCACGCTGAACGTAGGTATATTAATTGATGAAATAATAGTACTAAATTGCAATGGCAGCACCCCTTCAATACCAGGTAAAATAAATAAAGCAGTTTTAAAATTGGTAGAATTATTACGAGTTTGAAGTCGTATTATTAATTTGTCGTAGTCTGTCCCATTACCTAACGTTTGAACCATCAGGCGAACGGAAGAAGTCTGGGTAGTTAAAGAGCTACCTTCATTAGACTTAGCTGTTTTCGTTTGTTCATACAACTCGTGAAGCTGAGTAAGTGTAATTTTTCTTAAATCTTTGGCTGATAAAACAATGTCATAATCACGTTCAAGGGTCTGATGAATTTCAACTGCCATCAACGAATCCATTCCAATTTCGGCTAACGTTGCATTCATTGAAACTGATTTAACATCTCGAATAGACATTATATTCATTAAGCTTAAGATTATGTCTTTCGTACCACTCGTGTTAATTCGTTTCTCTGCCACTACCATGCTGGCAACTACTGGATCGTTAGCTAAAAGCAAGTAATCGAGTTCCTCGATACAAGAAGATATTCTTTGCGGTAGTGTGCCACCAATTTCAAGGGCATCATGATTACCTTCCACCATATCGGCGACTAATCCAACGTCACCGACCGCCCCCCATTGTATCGCTTTACCAGGCAGATTACATAGAAGTCTTTGTTCTACAACACGTTCCATAATTGAATTTGCCATACCATAATTCGTTTGGCCAGCATTTCCCCGTCCGCACGATATGCTGGAAAATACCACGAAGTGTTTTAAATTCGGACACAATTTGCGAGATAATTTATCCATATAAATCGTTGCATTTGCTTTTGGTTTTAAACATTGATTAAACTTTTCAACAGTTTGGTTTTCTAGGATACCGTCTTGGAGCAGCACAGCTAAATTGAATATCCCGGCTACTAGTCCTAACTTATTTGCCTCTTTTAATATCGTCTCGCAACCATTTTCAGTTCCAATATTTGAGGTAATAATATTTATTGTTGCGCCATAAGATTGCCATGTTTTAATTCTATACTCTTGGTACGGCTTGGAAATGCCTTGACTTGATGATATTACTATGTTACGGGCTCCTCTAATGATTAACCAGTCTACTAATTCTAAGCCAAAACCACCGAGGCCTCCGATTATTACGTACGATGCATTGGCTTCACAATTGAACCGAGGATAAACTTCGATAGGTAGACTCAGTTTGCAACAAGAATTCTCACGAATTTTCAACAGCACTTTTCCCATATGCTTTCCACTTGACAAAAACCGGAATGCAGTTTCAATTTCACTTGCCTGATACACAGTGGCAGGAAGTGGTTTTATTATGCCTGCATCAATATCTCTCTGTAGCAATTTGTGAAGCTGCATTTTTTCATTTAGAGGAGCTTTGAATAAATTGTCGAGTAACACTGCTTGAAATGATATTTCTTTCAAGAAGTCACGCAATCCTATTTTATTATTGTTTGCCATATCAAACTTTCCTATTTCCAGAAATTTTCCGCCTTTCCCTAAACATCGTACCGATGCCTGTAATTTTTCTTCGGCCAATGAATTTAGAACATAATCAACCCCAATACCCTTTGTTTCGGTTTGAATCATTTCTTCAAAACTTAAATCACGTGAGTTTCCGATATGGGAATCTGGAAATTCGAGAAAATATTTGATTAAAATATATTTTTTAAATATAAGCTTATAAATTATAATTTATTTAGGAAAATACATTTGAAAATAAATGAGAACGGCGTGACCCACCTTTTAGTTGTGGGAACAGGTCCAATAAGAATTTACGTTTTTCTGTTGTGCTAACAGTTGTAAAGACATCTAAACCATATGCAAACGCAACCCTTATTGCAGCTAAACCAACTCCTCCGGTACCAGCATGAATTAAAATCGATTTTCCTTTTTTAATATTAGTGTGCAGAAATAGGGCAGCGTACACAGTGCCATAAACAACTGGTACGGTAGCAGCTTCTTCCAATGACCAATTTTGTGGGCATCGCCATATAAGTCCTGGATCTGGAATAATATGAGTACTAATTGCTCCGGAATTTGCCATGGCCATGATTCGATTGCCATTGCAATCGACGCCAGAATATTCTAATCCAAGAACACACTCTTGATCGAGACGACCATCGCCAAATACTTCAACTGCTAATTTACCGGTGGCTAGCATGACATCACGGAAATTAAGTGCGGCAAAATGTATTTTTATTTGTTGATCAGCAAATTTCTTACTGAAAGGGCCATTTAACCATCGTAAGGATGATAAATCTCCTCTAAGAGTTAGATTCGCATAAGCATGACCATCGAATGGACCATTTTGGGATAATTTGTTAAATGTCAGATGTCGGTATGTTCCCCATTTGCCAGTTTGATAGACATTGATTGCCAAATTTAATTTCAATTGGTTTTTATAAAAGGAATTGGTGATGTCAAATGGTGGTGCTTTGGGATCATCAATAAATACACAAATAACATTAGAACTATTTGGCTCTTTGCGTATGCAGTTAATAAGTCCTATGATACCAGATAGTGGTTCATTTTGTGAATATGCGATGACGGTTTCATTTTTAACAGCAGTTTTGATTTGTTCGAGCCATTTGAATTGCGTGTCCTGCAACGAGATTTTTATTGAATTTGGTGCCTCTGGAAATTCCTGTAATTTTTTTTGTAGAAGTACGAGTGTTTCGTTATCAAGAGGAATCAATGCGATTAAATTGAAACCGACAGGTATGGATATTTGTTTGGTTTCTAGATTAACTGCCTCTCGTGTTATAATATAACCATGGGGTAGAAGGCTCAATTTCGCATTTTCTGTAAATTTTGGCTCAGATAACAAATTAGATATGATTATGAATAAACAACTTGAGTCTGCTGATAAGGTGTCATTTTTGACATGTATGTTCTCGTGTTCCATATTTTCTGATGTTAGGATCGTTAAATCTCCTGATATTAGTGGAAGATCTTCGATCGCGCCTTTTAGTCTCGTTATGAAAGGGACTGTATTTATTTTAAGCACTTCAACACACTTTACTTTAGGTGTGGGATGATTTTCTAATGCATGCTGTATACAAATTCTGGCAGCATTTATTTCACTCATTTTAGGTGTTGGCCAATGGGGAACGAATTTATATGATTCTAAAACGGGTACGCCTAGAATTTTTCGCCGTGCGATTGGACTCGTCTGTAATCCTTCTATTTGAACTCCGCCAGCTTGATAAGTACTTAAATATTTGTCAACCAGAACTTCGAAGATATTGGATTCTGGTTTCTCGAGATCAAACTGTTTCAAAGCTTCTCCGTGCCGTATTACATCGATCGTTATTTTATCGATCATCGTTGGCACCAGAAGACCCCGAGTATCCTTTCCCAGTATGGAAATTTGCAATAAACAATCCATGAACGATACATATTCGGAATTCCATCGCACTTTACCATGTAATCCATCCGCTCGGGCTTCAATAACGTTACGAAATAGTCCAGCGTAATTGTAGCCACGTAAACGTAATTCCTTATAAAACTCCTTCGTTGCTAAATACGGTTGGTCCTTTTTAACGAAATGAGATAATTTTTTGAATTTCACATTATCCGGTAATTCTTTCATATATCCTGTAACAACGATTACATCTCCGTCAGTTATTTCAAATCGGCCGGATCCCAGTTGGATCGCCACAAGAAGTTCCACCGACACCCCGGCTGATAAAGTTGTTGCACGCAAAAATTTTACTTCGGTGAATTCAATATTAATTTGTGAAAATAGTTTAACACTCCGCACACCAGCATAAGTTTCCCAGACTAATTTTAAATATCCCGTAGCCGGAAACAAACAACGCCCGTCAATCATGTGTCCTTCAATAAACTTGTAATTTGGATCTCCAAGTGAGATTATAAATTTTTTTTCTCCAGATTTCTTTTTAAGTGCGTCGTTTTTCATCACAAACCAGTCGGCGGAATGATCCCATTTTATTAGATGTGATATCGATGGAGTACCACGAGATACTGGGAATTCAATTTTAGGGTATAAATTTTCTATAGTCATATGAACTCCATTTAAGTATATTCTGCAGAATAAATTTGAATTTTTATTTCAATTTGGAATAAAATTAATTTAATACGTACCTGCCTAAGGCTGTTAAGAAAAAGTCCAAATTGTGTTTATTGCCTCGTTGAGTCAATGGAATAGAAATCGCTTTTGTAAAGGATTTGCGTAATACAGCTTGAAGTAAACCATGTGGGGCAATTTCAATTAGGATTGCGTTCTGTGGTAGTAATAATGAAGTCTCCTCAAAAAGAACTGGTCTAAGTAAATTATTCGTTTGGTATTCTGCTGAACAGTATTGAGATTCGGGTAAATTCCATTTACTTTGTGGTGCGCTGGTACTGAACCATTTTGCTGATCGCTTCTTTGGTTTCTTAATAATTTTAGTTAAGTAGTTATATAGTTTAGGTCCCATATCGGCAATGTACCGTGAATGGTATGCAATATTAGAAACAGCAACTGCTCGCGCAAAAATTCCATTTGCTGTTAATTTAGCAACAAATTTTGTAATTTCATTTTCCGGTCCAGAAATAGTACACGAATCTGGTCCATTGTGACAAGCTACATCAATTGTTGGTGGCATAAGATTTTTAATTTGATTATAGGATTGTCCGACTGCTGCCATTGCCCCTCTAATTGTTTGAGTTTCAAGACTTGCAACACCACGGTAATAAGCACATAAAACCATTTCTTCCACTGCTAAACATTTATCGGCATATCCACATCCTAACTCACCAACTGAGTGTCCAATTATATAGTCTGGTTCAATATTTAGTGCGGTTAAGCAGTCACAAAGTGCCGCCTGAATTGCAGCAATACCAACAAACGAGTGAAGTATATTGTCAAACATAGTTTTGTCCGTTGACGTTATTATATCGAACAGATCTAAGCCTTTCGGTTTTAATACATCGTGACATTTCTGAATGGTCTGACGAAACAAGGGCAATTCCAATAAATTAGTTCCCATTTCATTCCATTGTGAACCCATTCCACTAAACACATATACAATTGGACGTTGTGTTCCACTGAAATGTTCGATCTCCTTCGTAAGGCATTGAGCATTACTACCTACTACGTGTTTGTAAAGGCCAAAGCTTTTAAAGACATTTCCAGATATAGGTTCACTTTGGGTACTTTGTAACAGTGTGATAAATTCAGTATCAAGTGGTCGGGAAACCAATGTCTCATGTATTACATTACATGCTTCCTCTGTCCTGCCTGACCAGTTTACTAATCTTGATATTGAATCTTCAGGGGCTCCATTATTTAGTTTATTCTTCTGGTTAGCCCTTAATAAGCAATGTGCATTAGCGCCACCAAACCCAAATGAATTAATTGCAATTAATGGTCCATCTAATTTTTGTGGATTTTGCACGACTTGTAAACGGTTTTCCATCAACGCTGTAATGTTTGGTCGAATTTGTGTGAAATTTATATTTGGGGGAATTAATTGATTTTCCATGGCGAATATACACTTGGCGATTGAGTTCAGGCCAGCCGCACCTTCAGAATGCCCCAAATTTGATTTTACTGAACCAATCGGCATTGGGGTTTTACGATTTTTACAAAATACTTGATCTAAGGCATTGCATTCTTCGGGATCACCGACAATTGTGCCAGTACCATGCGCTTCAATGTAGTCGACAGTTTCGGGTTTTATATTGATTTCTGTGTAAAATTCGGTTAATAGCTTTGCTTGCATGTGACCAGAAGGATATGTGATCCCCTCTTCCTTATATCCATCACAATTTGTTTTTGAATGCACCACTGTACCGTAAATGCGCTTAGCATCTCTAGACTTTTGTAAAAAGATCATAGATATGGCTTCAGAACGCGCATAACCAGATCCATCAATATCAAATGGTCGGCACATTCCATCGCGAGCTAGCATTCCTAACCGTGCAAACTGGAATGTCAAACTTGGACAAAGCAATAAACTAGCTCCACCTATTAAAGCAGCATCACATTCACCATTGCGCATCGCTGTGAATGCCGCGTCAAGAGCAAACATAGAACTACTGCACGCAGTATCTATTAACATTGAAGGCCCTCGCAGTCCTAATACATAGGAAATTCGATTAGCTAACATACCGCGGCTGTTTCCACTTATACCAAATTCATTGTCTATCCCTCCATCGAAAAAAAAATATCTTTCAGATTCATTAAAGCAAGCCGCAATATAAACACCAGTTCTCGTCTCTTTCAGCAATTTTGGATTTATTCCGGCATCCATAATGGCTTCATATGCTTTTTCAACCAAAATGCGTCCTTGGGGATCCATAGCATTAGCTTGTTTGAAGTGTATACCAAAAAATGTAGCATCAAATTTTTCAAGATCAAAAATTTTACCCGTTCGTCTTGGTATGTCCGGATTTTCATGTCGCCAACGTATTTCACTGTCATCGATCATGTCAATCTAAAAATACTTTAAATTTGGAAGGGACGCATTTATTAAAAATAATAAATATTTACCTTGTTGTAGAGGTTACATTCCAATTCCTTAATATTTCTAGCATTAGGGTATGAACCTGATATTCCCGATATTACTATTTCATCACCAGGCCCATTGTAAACTGTGCGGGGATATTTTGGATTCATTTTTGCGGTGCTCTCCATTAAAAATCACTTACTTTTAAATTCACAGCACACTTTTCAATTAAAGCTTAGAATTAAACTGACCGAATGTACAGCATTGTGTCGTTTATATATCAAACAAATCTGAATTTCTAATTTTAATTTTTAATTATGTGTGAACAAACACCAAGAGATTATTTTAAAAAGGTTTATATTACAATACATTTGTACTATTCGCAAACAGAACTAATTGTATATTGATTAATAATTAATTTGCATAATAACGACAGTAAATATTTTTAGTTTGTCGTTTAATACTGCGAAAGTTAAAGTTAAATTTATTTCAATTAATAAGATTTAGTTGAATAGGAGCGCAATACTATAATGTAGCTTCACGGACTATCTTTAACACGAATTCTAATTTAACTATTAAATCTAACAATCTTTAAAACGAATTAAAGATAACCCGAATTATCTAGTTTCAAAAAAATATTTTTGATTGTTTGGTTATTTAATTATAAGAAATGGCATCTTTCGGTAAATAATTCGTTCAGTACAAATTTCTCTTAATTCGAATAAACATTCGAATTCATCGATATGGAATTATAACTGTGTATATAGAACGTAACAATCCGTTGATGTAGTACCAAATAAAACGCGTTGTTTGCACAAATTAGAGAAATTCACATTTACATTTTTTCGATAGCTGTTTTCGTATTTATGTTGTATATATTTAACGGAGACAATCTCCATGGATCGATATTTACCATTTTCGTCTTCGTGATATTAACACTTTTCTTTAATCATTTTCTTATCATACTGGAGTACATTGCTAAGAACCTAATGAATCGGAAGTGTGTGAGGTTATCTCAGTTTTTCATCCCAGTATTGATTATGTTAATGAGCATTTTCTTCAAATTTCATATGGTGGTGGGCCATATGCAAATGAGCATATAGTAAAAATCCTAACATACGGCTGATATCCAAATTTGTATCAGAGGAAGTGGACACCATTACGAATCATAACCAGAAGTTAACTTTTTAGGCACTTTATAGGTTTGAGAGAATTAGTAATTATTTTATTGAGTAGTTTCTTCCTATTATATGAATTACAGTTTTTACTCCTCATATGTAATTTTGATTTAAATTAATTTTAAGGGTCTGCATAGTCGGAAGCTAAGATGTTCGCTACCTTTAACAAGTATAACAGTCCTAATTGTATAATTTAAAAATCCTGGGATGGGATGAAATTAGTGTTACCTGATGAACATTTTTATTTTTCCTGGGATGAAAAACTGGGATAACTTCACACACTTATGAATCGGCGGGTACAATATCTCATTGTAAGTCAAAAATTATAATTTAGATCGAAAATCAACTTACTCGTTCATATAAAATTATATAATTTTACAAATAGCAACGAATAACGGATATGCAACTAAGACTAAATTAAAGTTATTGAATATAAAACTAAAGCATAAAACTCTAACGGCTATTTATCCACCGAATAGTCCAACGCGGGAAAATTGGCATTGCTTAGTGCACAGAGAAGGCACATTCAGAGACCTAAACAAAAGGAAAATTCTGTGATAAATCAATTCCTCGATGTCGTTACAAATGGAGAAATATCTCTAGCGGCTGTTTATAGAAATGCTTAGCTAAAACTCAACCCCCATTTTGGTGTATTTGCTCAATATACACATGTCTCGCTTAATATATTTTTTCAGTACGCGCACGTACAAATAAAAAATATTATATTTGTTTGTACAGTATAGCACCCAAATTTTCATTAAAATTTGTTATTTATTTTCATTCTACTATGAAAGTAGTGTACGAGTATGGGGTGTTTACTATAAGCAAAAAGTAACAAACGAAAAAAATAAACAATGCTTCATTACGTATGATTTATACATAATGAAATGAAAACCCACACGCTCGTATTATGTATATACTCCTATATACAGTGCTGGGAAAAAAAATTGGGCGAACATATTTTATTGCAAATTGGAGCCTTTCTTGCTAAAATTACAAAACTTTTGAAAGGCTTATTGTTTCATTTTAAATACATGTATGACGTGAGTTTTTGAGAAAAATAATTTACCTGCAATTTAGGGGAAAAACCCCGAAAAATGCCAAAATATTCAAAATACGTTGATTGGAGTTAAAGTAACGGAATAATTTAAGCACCAATTTTTTAATTTTTGTTTTGTGTTTTACTGATTTATAGAAGTTCCAGCTTTAATATTAATATTTTGTTGGACGGCCTTTTGTTTTTATTACACCGGCACAACCCGCAACTGATGTGCAAAAAAATTGGTGAAGCAATTATTTTATTTTACGCCTACCGTTCTTGGCCGTCATTAGGGCGCAGATGTTTTATTGAATGTAATTTTTTTTTGGGGTATTAATAGTGCATATTTTGTAAGATTATGTTATTCTGTAAGTGATCCTAGTCAAATAAAGAATAAAGTGCAATTTTAGTTTAAAAAATGGGAAAAGTTAGTGAGCAGCGAAAAAGCAATATGTTGATTTTGGCGCGAGAAAATTTAACCACGCGTGAAATAGCAGCAAGATTAAACATTCTTAAAAGTACTGGCGCGTAGAATATTAAAAAAATGCGAAAGATGGGCAGTACACAAAGAAAGAAAGGCTCTGGAAGGCCCAGAAAGACAACGCCAGGGGAAGATCGTTTCATAATGTTACAATGTCGTTGGAACCGTTTTAAAATTTCATCGGGCATAAGACAGGATGTTGAGCGAGCAACGAGAAAAGAAATTTCAGCCAGCTTAGTGAGAAAAAGACTTGTTAAAGCTAGTTTGAGAGCACTTAAACCAGTCCAGAAGCCTGAGTTCACATTACTAGTGAAAAAAACGTTTGCAATGAGCTCAGGAGCATGTTTCTTGGACTCCAGAGATGTGGAATGATGTGATTTTCTCCGATGAATCAAAATTCAAGCTGTATGTTGGAGATGGAAGAATTCTCGTAAGAAGAAAACCTGGCGAGAGGCTTAGCAACGAATGTCTTTTAAGACTTCCACCGAAAAATGAAGGAGTTATGGTCTGGGGATGCTTTTCTGGAAATAAAACCGTTCAATCGTGCTTCCTTAGTTCCAGCATTACAGCAGCTGCTTATCTGCAAGTCCTACACAACGAGTTTGAGCCTTCTATGTTAATGCTTTTTGGCGAGACTTGCAAATTTATTTTTCAACAGGACAAGCTCCGTGCCATACCGCCAAAGTTGTGAATTATTAATTTTGAATTGTAGATAGAAAAATTGCCTTTCAGATAAACATAAATAATCTGTTAAAAACTTGTTTTTTTTTTGCTTATCTCTTCATTTAAAAGTAAAAAAGTACCTCGAAGAAAGAAGTATCGATGTGTTGAGGTGGCCCCCGTATAGTCCAAACTTAAATTCAATTGAAAATATGTGGCCTATAATGAAGCTAGAAGTAGCAAGAAAGCACCCAGAATCGATTCAAGCTTTAAAAAGTTTGTTTAAATCCATACCTCCTACGACTTTGAAAAATTTATCAAATTCTATGAATCAGAGGTGTATCGCTGTAATAAAAACAAAAGGCGGTTCAACAAAATATTAATATTAAAGCTAGAACTTCTATAAATCAATAAAAAACAAAACTAAAATTAAAAAATAGGTGTTTAATTTATTCCATTACTTTAACTCCAATCAACGTATTTTGAATATTTTGGCATTTTTCGGGGTTTTTCCCCTAAATTGCAGGTAAATTATTTTTTTCAAAAAATTACGTCATGTATATATTTAAAATGAAACAATAAGCCAATTGTTGGCTAAACAACAATTGCTAAACTTACAAAACTTTTGAAAGCAATTGGCTACAATTGTTCGCTGCAAACTCATTGTGCGGCGTGCTCAATTAAGTGGCGATGATAGTAGCGAAGATTAGAAATCTTTTTGAATTAAAACTTTTCGTTTGGATGCTATGCCAGATTTGGAATTTGCTAATTGTTGTATTATTGTTTTATATTTCCGTAACCGGCCTAGACACTTTTTAGAAATTTTAGCTTTATAAACGGTAATTAGTAACGCATGCAAGCATATTTCACACAAAGTTTTTATTAATTCTCCACTACCGTTTATTAAAATGTTTTTACGTGTACAAGGTTTACAGTTTTTCGGTCAATCGTTTCATACCGCTCTAATTATTTATCAAATTTGACGGCACATACCAGGTATCATATGCAGAATTAAATATATTCGTTCGAAAGCGGAATAAATCGTTACATGCCCGTGTTAAATCCATAAACAAATAACAGTAAGGTGGCGATGCCACATCTTTATATAGTTTCACATATTCTCTTACGTTATCGGGAAACATTTGTTTTTCAAGTGGATAGATTTGTGATTTATCTCGATGGTTATTAAATGCTACCAGATATTTGCAGTTTAACGGAATGTTACGGCAAAATTTCCCTTGTTGAAATATATTTTGTGTTATAAATATAACTGAAATTCGGCTATTCTGAGAACCTTTTGTAAACAATTCACAGACATTCTTGTTATAGGCATCGGTCATAAGAACATCGAGCACTATTAAAGTTTTATTCACATTATCAAAATTTATCGACACTGCTTTCAATACTTCAATATCACAACCACAATTGAAATTAATTAGCGGTATTGTAATCCGTTTTGCGTTACACCATAATATCTTATTAAAGGCCTTAATAAACGGTAAAGGTTTTAATACGAATGATGTTTTATCGCAACCAGATGGCAGGGTAATCATCATTATAAAAGGTGTTTCGAGATTTAACATCTTAGCTACTGTAACCCTCTCTTCTCTTTCACCGCATCCATTTATAGTTTTATATCACCTAGGGAATTATTTCGTTCTTAATTAAAATCAATAAAAACTTGTCTAAATCTCTAAAAAAAATTCGATTTATTCCAGAACTCATATTTTTTTGATTTTGCTTATCTCCACCATCGTCATTATTATTTTCGTATAGTACCCGTTTATTTTATATTGTGCTTCTCACATATCAATATCACCGCATCAATTAAATACTCTAAAAATTTGAACTGTTTCTTTTTTTCATCTCAATAATTTTCATTTATTTTTGATGATAAAAAAATTTAAATTATATTCGTTCTACCCAATATTTTTCTCATGATAAGAACAATTTGCATCAAATTCGTATCTCTACCTGCCTTTAAAACGATGCTTGCTGACAATTTTTCATAAACGAGGTGTGTAAGTACGAAACCGGAATTTACCAATAAATGGCACCACCTGTCAATGTACCTTTCGACAAACCACGTCATCAGCGCTATTGTGTTTTTGACATCCTGTCAACAACATTCAATTCATAACCATACAAGTCTTCTACAATAACGCATGTTTTTACGTGTTAAAAATGTCGAGTTTTGTGCTTACATATTACGATTTGCGGACATCATCAATTTTTAGTTATCATTTGAAGAAAACTGCTGCAAGAACGCATCGAATACTTGTCAAAGCTTACGGTGAGCATATTCCTAGTAAATCACAATGCTGGTTTATGCGTGGTTTAATAAATTCAAAAGTGGTGATTTTGACGGGAGAAACAAAGAACGTGGAAGAGCACCAAAAAAGTTTGAAGACAGTGAATTGCAAACATTTGTGGATGAGGATGATGCTTACATGCAAAATCAACAAGCGGATCAATTGAATGCGTCACGAGAAGCCGTCTCCATACGTTTAAAAGCTATTGGAAAGATCCAAAAGTTGGTAAAATGGGTTCTACATAATCTGAATGAAAGGCAACAAAAAATAGAAAAACCTACTTGCAAAATATTGCTCGCCTGATAAAAAAGAAAGTAATTTCTCCATCGAATTGTGACTGGCGATTAAAAATGGATCTATTTTGAGAATCTAAAGTTTAAAATGTCTTGAGTTGACCCAGGACAACCCTCGACATCGACTGCAAGGCCAAATCGCGTCGGGCAGAAGACAATGCTCTGTACTTGGTGGAATCAGAAGAGCGTGATTTATTTTGAGCTGCTAAAACCTGGTGAAACCGTAAATATTGAACGCTACCAACAACAAATGATCAATTTGGATCGATTCACACGCCTGGTATATATATAATTATTATTTTTTGTATTCTCACACACAAGTCACCCTCACACCAAACATTGTCTGTTAATATTCCCCCATTTTTTATACACAAATCATTCCTCTTATCAACCATTATATCGCGCATTTGCTGCAAGAGTGATACAATCTGAAAAATTTAATTTTTCACTAGAGCGATTTGAAAATATCACTCAAAATTGTTTGTAAAAACGACGTTTTTCAAAAGAAAATAAAAACGCATTCTGATTAGTAAAATAATTTTTTTCTATTCCTACATCCGTCAATCGGATTTTAATTTTTATAATTCTTTAATATTTTGCAACTTATCTTAGGATAGTTTCCACCATCTTAAAATGTTAATTTCTATCATTGAGTGAGTTTTTATATGGAATTTTACCTAATATGCCAGAAATTAGTAAAACGAGAGCATGTTTTGATACAAATTAATAAAAATATG
Source organism: Nephrotoma guestfalica (assembly GCA_963691935.1). Taxonomy (NCBI): domain Eukaryota; kingdom Metazoa; phylum Arthropoda; class Insecta; order Diptera; family Tipulidae; genus Nephrotoma; species Nephrotoma guestfalica. Next base: position 144,766,897 of record OY829915.1, read on the forward strand.
AATTATTTTGAATCGTTCGATTCGAATATCTTAGAAATGAGTGAATTTTAATTTGTGTCACTGTTGCAACAAATGAGCGCTATGATTATTATTCTCTATTTTCACTTGTGTTGCTCCCAAAAAAAATGAAATTTCTCCAGTTTTTACACTCTTTTGTCTTCTACGGACGTTGTACAACTCTAGCCTTGCTGTTTTTGCGTTACAGTGGCGCCCAAATTCGATAACAATTTTAAATTTATTTGGGAGATTTTTTGTTATTAACAGTAAAGCCAAAAGAAGTTTTAGCGGCAGACACCATTTTTTCAATAAAATAATTTAGTCAAACAACTTTTTATTTGTGTTGATTATAAATTCATTTCCACTCTGTGGTGCATTGAATTGAATATTTTATTTAATCAACAATTCTTCGTTAGTTATGTGGTGAACCGTGCTAATTCCGTTTCGGTTTCGAACGTTTTGTTGGACTCAACCTTGATTGTAGCACTCACAACTCACAAATAACACTTATTTGAGTATAAAATTAGTTCAAGATAGCTGATATACCTAGTTTGAACATTTTTTTTGATCTTTCTGCAGTTATTTATTGTTAACCGTGAAGACGATAAAATATTAGTTCAAACACAAGTTTTTTGTAATTAATAAACTAAGTTTGGTTTGTTCTTTTGGTCAACCGCTATCACCAATGTAAGTCAGAGTAGAAGGTTTATCACAATTACGCTTAGACACTTAGTTTGTCATGTAGTGAGGTTGAATTTAAATCATTAGCTTATGGTACTATTCTAAACTTACAATTATTAAATAAAATATAGATACATATGTATTAAATTTATATGTGGAAAAAATTTATGTTTATTGGGAGCATTCATATATTTTGTTTTACTATAATATTTAATATTTGTCACAAAAATGGAAGTAGGATATCTCGATTGCGATGAGCGAGAAGTTGAATGCCAAATTAGAAATATTAGTGCAAACATTGGCAAACGAAAATAAAGGTGAAGCAGAAACACCATCTCAGCCTCACGCTCTAGCTGTGTTAAACAGTTAAAGATTTTCGCTTCGATTTTGGTTATAAGCTTATAATGCGCGTTATAAGTTACAAGCTTGTAATCAATTTAATTATAAAGCTTGTTTCGAAAAAAAAAAACGATGCAGTATAATTTGAATCGCGCTACAATTTATATTGAGTTTTGCAACGCATACTTTGTTATTTCTATTTAACGGTATTTTGTTTATAATTTTTATCTTCATCTCTTTTTTATAACGTGAAAAAATAGTGTGTCTTTTTAATGATTAATTCCTTTTCTACTTTTCTTTTTTACGTGAAATACACACGAGTTGTTACTGATTGCTGTTAGTGCATTTCATTCTCTTATGGTTATTTCAACTCGAAATACTTCAAAAAGTTGTCAGATTTTTACGAAAATAATATTTTTAATAAGTGAAAAATTATTGTACAGGGTGTCCGCCGGGAAGGTATACTACTTTGTTTATGAATTTTGATTAAATGAAATAGAATGGATCTTATATTGATAAATGTTATATTTAATGTCGGCCATTATGTATGGAATACAATATCAGATAAATGTCCGCCTCTGTTAGCCTCACAAATGCGAGCCCTTTTGAGCACATTTTTCATTACATTCTCACACATTTCACGCGGTATTTCAATAATTTCGTCACGAATATTTTGTTTGAGTTGCTCAAGCGTTTCTGGTTTGTTTGCATAAGCCTTGCTTTTTAGATATCCTCACAAAAAGAAGTCCGGAGCAGTCAAATCAGGCGACCGTGGAGGCCAATCAACATCACCATTTTTTTAAATAACTTGTTGTGGAAAGAGTTCTCGCAGTAATTCCATTGTAATCCTGACTGTATGCGATGTGGTACCGTCTTGTTGATACCACATGTTAATCAATCCCAAAGTGTGCAGTTGTGGTGTTAAAAAGTTTTCAATCATATCACGATATCGCTCCCCATTCTCAGTTACCGTTACGTCGTTTTCATTTTCAAAGAAGTAAGGTCCAATGATTCCTCCTGACCAAATTGCACACCAGACTGTCACTTTTAATGGATGTAAAGGTGACTGATGAATAATGTGAGGGTTTTCCATTGCCCAGAACCGACTATTCTGTTTATTGACATATCCATTTAAATGAAAATGTGCCTCGTCACTCATTATGATTTTTTCATGAAAATCGGGGTTATCATGTTCGAGCTGTAACATCCTATTGGCATATGTACGGCGGCGTAAATGGTCTTGTGGAAGAAGCTCTTGTGTCAACTGAATCTTAAATGGAAACAAATGCAAATCCTTGTGCAAAGTTGTAGCCAAACTTGTTCTTTGAAGACCAAGCTCCTGAGCACGGCGTCGAATTGAGGTTGATGGATTGTTTTGAACACTTTCTTGAACAGCAGTAATGTTTTCAGCCGATCTTGCAGTACGTTGTGGCCCATGTGTAGGCCTATCACTTACAGACTCTCTTTCTTCGAAATCATTTACTACACGATAAATAGTGCGTTTTGTTGGCACGTTGTTTCTCCCAAAAATTTCACGTAACTTTCTCATCGTCACAGTAATCGATGATTGATTTTGATAAAATGTTTTAACGATTAATACACGACGGTTTATCGAATATTTTTCCATAATAAATTTGCTACGTGTCTACTTCACGACTGTCAAGTATGAACTGTCAATACTAATATTTGCCTAAATGGCGGCAAAACAAAGTAGTATACCTTCCCGGCGGACACCCTGTATTTAAGGGTAGGTAATTCAATTAAATAAAGAAGTAAAATTTAAAAAGTAGTTAGTTTTAAACTAGTTTTTAAACGTGAAGTGCCAGTTACATAGGTATATAAAAAAATGGAGTATTACACGCAAGTTTTTGTCCGAGTAATGTTAAAAAAAAATAACTCGTATAAAAATTATAAAACATGGCGACACGTGGGAATACCAAGACTTTTTGTTATCATGTATGTTTTAATACAATATATCCGTTTTTATGTGAAGGTGTGTGTGTGAATTATTGGTTTTTGCTATTCTTACCGCTTTATCGTAATAATAGGTTGTTAGTAACTAACTAAAAAATAAGAATTATTTGTTACTGTTTTCGTAACAAATTTCTTTTAGTTTTTGCGTGTCAGTATTTCAATCGCTTTGCATAAAGATTAAATTTTACGATCATTGCACAAAGTGGTAGGGTGGAATATACAGTTATACACATAATAGGTTCTAATGATGTTTCTTTGTGTGTTAATGGCTTTGGTACTTCACCTGTTAGTATTTACTCAAGTGATTTGTCAATTTATGTTATCAATGTTTAAAACTATTTACTTTGAATTATTTTTTAATCGTATTATAATAATGTTTTTCAATTTTTTGTCCTTTCTTTACTTACACACTTTGTTCTGTAGTTGCAACGGCGTTAAATATGTCTTGCTTAGACATAAAGTATTTTACTGACACGTTAGATGTTCAAATTGAGGAAGAGGATTTTTTCCAAATTTTCTTACAAGATTTCCAACATCCGCAGTTTCTATTAAAATTGGTGACGCAAACCGATTCAAATCATTCTGGTGATTGCGAGTCTAATCCTTCTGCAGATAATGATTTAAATAAAAACATTGACGAAAAATTTATCGATGAAGAAGTAAGTACTTATTAAGGAATATTTTTAAACGTCATACTTATTTTGTTAAAATACAATACTTTTGGTTTTTAAGACTGTAAACAAGACTTGTCGAGTCATATTTTGATTTAACTTCACGTTTCACGTTTACGAGTTTCTTGAAAATTTATAAATGATTTTATATGTTCAATTAATTTATTTTAATTTTTATTTATTTCCAGATATTATTTGATTTTAAATTACAGTATCCGGCTGAAGAAAATAATTTGCTCAGTAATTGGGCAAACTATTTTACCGTCATTCCAGAAATTTACAAGGAATTACAATGCGTTATGAGGGAAAACATAAATATTTTAAGAAAAGTATGACATCAAATTTTATAAATGCATGTAAATCACTAGCAATTCGACATCAACAAATGGTTGCAGTTCATATTAAGGATACCAATTTTTTGGAAACATTTAAGCACGGCAAAAAGAAATTAGTAGCTGATGCTGAAAAAAATAACTTAAATTTCAGTCACAATGTACCCGTTTATTCAGTTAATTTTCTCGAAAATAATTTTCATTATAAAAATTTCATTTTATAAAATAATTGATATTTTTCAAATTAATGACGAGTTTTATTTCTATGTTTCTGAATATTTAAGAGTGTACGATGAATTTTACTGCGCCTACATGATTATTTTTAAAAATAGGAAACCTTTAATTGTCGCATATAATGGGCGCATTCAGGGCACCCAACAGTTGGGAACATGTTGAGTAAAATCAAAGTCAACGTTATGAAAATGTTTAGTATTCTGAAATTTTGATATCAAATTGGCGATGATTTCACTAATCATGATGCCAACAGTGGTTAAATTCTCAGTATCCCACCATTGATTTTACGTTGGAAAGGGAAGAAAATAAATGTATTAATTTTCTAGATATAACAATAACCAGGATTAATTCTTCCTTAGACTTCAAAATTTATCGGAAACCTACGTATACAGACGCTATTATCCCTAGTTCTTCAAACCATCCCCATAATATTAAAATGTCAGCTTTCCACTCACTTATAGATAGACTAATAAACATACCTTTGACAGAGCTTAATATAATTCTACAAATAGCAACGAATAACGGATATGCAACTAAGACTATATTAAAGTTATTAAATAAAAAGCTAAAGCGCAAAGCTGTAACGGGTATTTATCCACCGGATAATCCAACTCAGGAAAATTGGCGTCGCTTAGAGTATATAGGAAAAACTAGCCAACGGATTAGCAACATCGTGTCCGATTATACCAATATTAGTTTTGCTTTTTATAATAATAACACAATAAAGAAAATGGTTTTTAACAATAAACCTAGAGTTGATCGCCTTTCCAAGTCTGGTGTTTATAGGATTAATTGCAATGATTGTAGTTTCTCATATATCGGACAGACTGGGCGCAATTTTGGAGTTAGAGCTAAAGAACATTTATCTGGTTGCAATCAATCAACGTTCCATAATCATTTAACTTTAGAAAATCATACAGCTAGCTTAAACAGTTTAGACATATTACATATACAACCTAAAAGCAGACGTTTAGATACCTTAGAATCTTACGAAATTCGAAAATCCATATTCCTTAACCAAGATATCCTTAACGAACAGAGAGAAATCCGTTTCTCACCAGTTACAGATCCCGCCCTGTTTTATTCTCACGCTCTTAATAATATGACTAATACGTCGGGTAATTAAATGTACTTCAATATACCTTGAATTTTTTTACTCAACCGATGACTAATCGCTTACTTGCTATTCCACTCCTTTTTTTTATTTGTAATTTTTCCGTGTAAACAACAGATGGTTGGAACGATCAATAGATTAATTTTTATTGCCTATTTTTTGTCCCTCCTTCTTTGATTTTATTTTGCTTATTTCTACTATATATAACTAAATTTTTATTTTTACCAATCAGTAGATACTCCTGATGATGACCTAACAAGCCGAAATTAATCGAGTAATTTTTTAAACATTATTGGAAAAAAAAAAAAAGTTTTGTGCGAAATAATAAACAAGTGTTTTAATGTGTTTATTAAGTGGTAATGTGTTTCGCCAAGTACCAACGGCGCATAGTGTTAAAAATATAATTAATAACGTATATGACAACTTTTTTTAACTGTGCAGACTGGTGATACTATGAATTCCGACACCTTAGAATTGTTCAAAGCTGGGGTTGAACATGTGTTAGGTCGTCTTATCAGGATATTTAAATCTAAAACCGGTCTAACTAATGTGGTAGCTCAAGATCTTATAATAAACTGCAATAAATTATCTGGATGTCTGAATGACTTATGTAATACGCAAAGTTCAATAAAGATGTTGAAAAATCTTTAAAGGGATTGGTTATACATATCCCTGATAGTAATGGAAATGAAGTAGATGAAGGGTCTGTCTTGACAAACTTAAGCGAAAATGAAGACGAGGATATTTCGGAACGTATCAGTGTAATGCAGATTTATTATCTACATCAACACAAAATTGTGTTTGAGTCATCTGCGGAAAGCATATGAACATAGTTCCAGTGTGTATAATCTACGATCTAGACATAGAACATTTAATATAGGCCAGAAGGTATTTGTTCGAAACTTCGTTTAAAGTAGCGCACCTAAAAAATTTTCTGGAAAGCTTGCTTAAAAATTTAAACCCGGTTTTCTCTTATGAAAAATCATGTATCATATGAGATTGGAGCCGAAAACGGTAAGACCTGGGGCGTATACCACACCAAAGATGTTAGATAACTCTAGATTACAATAAAAATCAACGTTGTCTCGAGAATAAATTTATAGAAACATTTTTGGAGTAGTACTTAAGCCGAGCTTTGAGATCTTTTCTTGAGGGTGAGTCGTCCCTACGCTTTGTAACAGCGCCATGCTGTTACATTAGCATCAAAAAAAATATGCGGCGTTAATCACTAATTGCCACTAGTTACTACACGATTAATTAATATACAATAACAAATTTATATACAAATTAATGAATTTAGTTATTTGCACAATTCAGAAAATCACTTATTTTAAATATTACCTTTATCTTTAATTTAAAGTAATATTCCACGGCGGTAATCACTATACTAATGATTTAAAAAGACCATAAGGCTCATCCGTAACAATCAAATAAAATCAATAAATTTACATACACCAATGCAAAGAGAAAGGTGTAAATCGGAAGCCAAATTAATCAACAACATAATCGTGCAACACATAAATGATAACGATGAAGTGTACATCAGTCCTATATGCTGAATGAAAGTTTACTGCAATTTAGCACGGTGCATCGGTAAACATATCATCAAATGTGTTTTGCATGAACTGATCGTATGTCAGGTTAAATTTCGAAAATAAACAATGTAACAGCTTGGCGCTAGCAAGTTACAAGCATCACATTCGCGCTACGTACGTTATACATTGTTGTTACGAAATTAAAAAATATATCAAAGCAACAACAAAACATAGTATGAGTATTGCACACGAGTGACATGCATTATACATTGTTGTTGTACGCTGCTGGTACGGTAAAGGTGATTTTCCGAAATGAAAAATGCTGGTTCGGTTCAATTTTCTCCTTATAAAATGTATCTCACTTGTAAATTTTATTTTATATAATTTTTCGTACGGTATTTACACTTTGTATACGAGTATATGTTTGTTGGATTGATATTACTACAACACCTCAATCGTAAATTCTACTTTGTAATTACAATACAAAACATTATTGTGAATCGATATTACGTAAGAGATAAATACATAATTTACATATTTCCATGTCATCATAAAAGAGACGAATATTATCTTAATGAACAAATGCAATAATTCAAATGTATATTCGCCGGAAGGTATGCAAAAATAAATTGCTCAATACATTTCAACCGTTGGATCTATTTTGACACTTATGTTTTGTTTGGGTGATGTAAATACAGATTTAAATCTAATTTGAAAGGTGAGTGATTTAAAGTGGTTTAAACAAATTATTTATATAGTAATAAGTGAACAGATATGTGTTTCCAAATATAAATTCTGTATCTAATTCATTTGTGTTAATTTTGGGTAAATCATAGGTTAAACGAAATGTTCAACGAAAATGTCAGCACAAATAAGTTACAGAAAATACATTTAGAGAACCTATCAGATAAGTAGATTTAAATTATTATCTAAGGATTTATTATAATAATCTAATTTGATTTCATTTCAGAAACGTTAAAAGCGAGATTAACATCACAAAACAACTTTACTGATGTCAATAACCCGATCAGCTGCTCGACATGGTCAACTGTATTCAAATGAAATTAACGTGAGTATGAATTTTATCAATAATATAGAAATTAACTGACATCAATAAAGCTATAAACTTAACTAATTTTACAAAATATTTTTATTTTAGGTTGTTGCTATTGGTGTGCAGACAGTTGTTATATCCCAAGTATATCGATCATCGACATTGCATAAACTGCAATCAATAAAATTTTTGATGATGGAAAATTTGGTGAACTTTATTAAAAATTAACAAATAGCGCGCATTAAATAAATTTAAAATTGTTGAATTCTCAAAAAAATTTATTATATAAGATTCAAAATTTTATTCAATACAAGTACAAATCAGTGTAAAGCCTTAGAAGTTTCGTCGATCCACTCGTCAAACCTCGACGGCAATCAAGTAAACAGGCTACAGCTAAAATAACATGTCTAATTCAATTGTAAAAGAAAACATTGTAAAGTTACAAAAAATAAAAATCTCTCCAATAAAACTAAAATATTTTACAATTTTATTCACAAAACTCTTGATCAAAATAAGGTAGTAAATCATCCAACTAACATACAGGCAACGATCAAACGATATCAGTTAGCTAACCTCGTACGGCAAAACGAGGAGAAGAATGTCTTCACGGCATATTAGCTCTTCTAACTAAAACTTTTCGGCTTGATCTTTTTCTTACTAACACATATCAACCTTCAAAGGTGCACTTAATCACAAAACCATCCCTAAAACAATTCATTCCAAAATCATCCAAAAACACAATATCCACAAACTATAGTATATTGTACAATTAGGAGGAAAAATACTGCATTCCCGGACGATAGTGGAAACCACGGGAGTCCGGGAATGCACTTTTCCTCCGAATTGTACATACTATTATTTCTCCGATCGGACTTTAAAACGAATATAAACCCAAAATAATTTTTAGTATTATTCATTAATTATCATAAGAAGAAATCAAAACAAAGTAAAAAATCGAAAATAATATAAAATTATTGCTTCGTTAGCCACGACATCATAAGACATAAATACATTTTGTTTTTTTTTTCCAAAAGTTGTCAAGTTTGTGTACCTATTTGATTTATAAAAAACGTGTGAACGAAATTTAAGGGATATGGACAGTGAAAGCGAATTATCCTTATCTTGTACTTCGCTGTAGTGGAAGCAGCTAATTCAGCTACATGTGATTTACTCCCGCAAAAATCGAAGGAAAAATACGAAAATGCTTATAAACGCTTTATGGATTATCGTCAATCTAAACACATCAAATCATTTTCGAACTAGCCCGCATGGAAATTACTGACATTAGTGATTTGGGATCTAAACTTTTAGTTAAAATCCCGAATAACAAGACAAATAAACCACGATCATTTATCTGCTGCGTTTTTTTGAAACAGCTGCTCTAGACCGCGATAAATTATATTTTGATTTTTTAAACAATTCACATATTATCAAAATATTTGTGCTTCGGATTTACTCAATCGAATCCTAAAGAGCTTATACTAAGTCAATATCTTGCATTATATTATCGAATAAAGTTTATTTATGCTTGTTCTCAACAACTCTGAATAACTCTGGATATCATGTAGAGTACAACCGAGTTCATCAAAAAACTTAATAATTGCTGAACTGACGAAACAGGGACATTTTTTTAGTGCACAATTTTTTGATTCTTCCTTACTTCATTTACAACTGGAAATTTGAAAGAATGAAAATAAAATGACTGAATTGTATTTTTAATAAGTAAAAATGTATATCTTAATGTTTGCTGGTGAAATTAATTAATTTATTTTAATATAGGATATTATTGTGTTTAATTATAAAACAAAAATTAAATGTCAAAATTATTGACTTGAAGTTAGTTAAAGTTGTTGTTCTAAATTTTTTTGTCTAAATTTCCCTGTATTTTCCCTATATTTTATCGCGGTCTCGAACACCATATTTCAGAAAAACGCAGCAATCGTAAACGAAACTTATTTATAATATTACAGAAAATATATAGCTTCGCGTCCAAAAGATTTAAATTCTTTGCGTTTTTTTTCAACTACACAAATGGTAAAGGTTTCAAACAAGTAGTTGGCATACATCAGTTTGGTAAAATGCCACAAATTGTTGCTACTTTTTAAAATTGCCAGACGCAAAACAATACACAGGGTACTGTTTCCGCCGTTCATCTGCGACAATTTTAGTTGATAATGGCGCAGATTTAACATGCTTAAAAAGATTTGGAGGATGGAAGTCATCGACTGTTGCTGAAGGGTATATCGATGAATCCATTATCAATAAAATTGAACTTGATCTTAAGATTTTCGATACAACGAATAATGAAACAGCCGATGCAAATAATGTTAATGATTTTAATAGCAATATATAAACAACAATCCTGCGATGCGATACTACTAATCCACCAATGTTCAATAATTGTACTAATTGTACGATAACCGTTAATATTACAAATAAGTAAAATATAACTACAACACATAACACATAAATGTTGGCATAGATGAGTTTGGCATAGATTTATCAAATAAAAATTGATTATTATGTATACTGTTAAATTAAAATAAATAAATGCGTTTAGCCTTATAAGTGTACTTTTATTTCTTCTAAACAATTAAAAATCCAAACGGGAATATATTCCCGGCCTAGGCCAGAAAAAATATTCTCGTACTATTAATACTTGTTGCTTAGCAACAAATACAACATACTGGAATCAGTTGTATCCCTTAAATTTCGTTCACACGTTTTTTATAAATCAAATAGGTACACAAACTTGACAACTTTTGGAAAAAAAAAACAAAATGTATTTATGTCTTATGATGTCGTGGCTAACGAAGCAATAATTTTATATTATTTTCGATTTTTTACTTTGTTTTGATTTCTTCTTATGATAATTAATGAATAATACTAAAAATTATTTTGGGTTTATATTCGTTTTAAAGTCCGATCGGAGAAATAATAGTATGTACAATTCGGAGGAAAAGTGCATTCCCGGACTCCCGTGGTTTCCACTATCGTCCGGGAATGCAGTATTTTTCCTCCTAATTATACAATATACTATTTCTGAACAAGAAACATAACGACGAAAAATGTTTATAAATATTTTGATCGAGTTTTCATTGAAAATTCTGTTTGATGTTAGTTGCTTTCCAATCGACCACCACAAGTACTTGTAATTGCGAAAAATGTGTGTTGGATAAAATGTCGATTTGAAAGCACAACAAATGACAAAAGCAAAACATAACCTACAAATGTGTAGTTTATTGTTCCAGTGTATTATTAACTTTTTAATAAAAAAATATCTATACCGGAATTTTATTAACGCTTCACATATAACATTCAATTATATTTTTACAAATGACAAATTTATCGTAACTACTTTCATGAGCAGTTAATTTAGCAAAGACATAAACCTTAAGTGGTTATAAGTATTTGCGGTGGTCGATTGGAAAGCAACTGATATAAGCAATTTTCTCTTAACAAGTTGAATTACTTGCATATGTTTTTCCATTTTGGTTTAATTAAATTATGAAAATGACATGGAAAGTAAAGCCCAATTGCATCGTTTTTTTGCTTTATTAATTACAACTGAGACTGTGCTCATCTAGCAATTTATCTTTCAAATTTACAAATTTTACATTTCTTAAATAATTCTGATTTGTTGGGGTGAAACCCAATGGTTAGTCCCAAAATTAATTAAACCTATTTAAAATATAATTTTAATTTGGTATGTTGACTAGGTCAAGTGGCCTCGTTCTTTGAAGCTTTCTTTCAACGCCATATCTATCATATGGCGAATATAGGGGTTTCCATGTTCCTGGAGCCTTATTTCGTGTTTGACGGCATGCTTATTTATTTCATCTTTGATGTATTCCATCTGTAAGTCCCTGTGAAGGTCTTCATTTCTTGTGTACCACGGAGAATTTACGATGCTACGGAGAACCTTGTTTTGAAACGTCTGTATCATTTTGGCGTTTGTTTGCTTAGTACATCCCCAGAGTTGGATACCGTAGGTTCATATTGGCTTCAGTATTTGCCGATATAGCAGCAGCTTGTTGTATATTGTAAGCTCAGAGCCTCTACCTATGAGCCAATACATTTTTCTGAACTTAATATTAAGTTCTTCTTTTTTCTTTTTGACGTGCTCTCTCCACTTCAGCTTGGCATCGAGAGTCATGCCCAGATATTTAGCTTTGTTTGCATATGACACCGGTCGTGAGTTAATTAGTTTCGGTAGATGGGAAGCCTTTTGATATGTAAAGTTAATATGCATGGATTTCGTCTCATTAAGCTTGATTCTCCAGCGCTTAGTCCAGTTAGAAACCGCATTGGTAATCTTCTGGAGTATGCTCGTTGCATCAGCGACATTACTTCCAATCGCCATGATTGCTGTGTCATCTGCAAAGGTGGCTATGGTTCCTTCATCTGTTGTTGGAATATCCCTTGTATATAATAAATACAGGATTGGTCCTAAGACACTCCCCTGTGGAACACCGGCAGAGATTTTCTTTAGTTCGGAGTATTCATCCTCATATTTCACACGAAAATGTCTATTGGATAAATAAAATCTTAGTGTGGCATAGAATTTCCTCGGCAGATCTCTGAGCAGCTTGAATCCCAGTCCACTGTGCCAAACTTTATCGAATGCTTGGGCGACGTTCAGAAATATGCTGGAGCATACTTTTTTGCGTTCTAACATTCTTTCAATAACGTTGGTGATTGTATGCACCTGTTCAATTGTGGAGTCCTTTTCCCTGAATCCAAATTGATGTGAAGGAATTAGTTTTTGGTTCACAATTATTGGTTTAAGTCTTTTTAGTAATAATTTTTCAAAGAGTTTTGACATAATTGGCAGCAATGAAATTGGCCTGTGTGATTTTTTATCGTTAGGTGGTTTATCAGGTTTTGCTATCATGATTACTTCTGCTACTTTCCATTGCCACGGAACATATTTTAACCGAAAGTTTGCATTGATTATGTGTAATAGCTTACGAAATCCTTTATCTGGTAGAGTCTTGATTATTTGGCAAGTAATCAAGTCATATCCTGGGGCTTTTTTAACATTCATGTTACTTTTTACTTCTTCTTTTAATTCTTTGAGAGTTACTGGGCGTATATCAAAATCATCTAGCTTGTGGAATGATATTATATTTTCATAGGCCGTTTGTCTTGGTAGTGGTTGGAAGGTATCCTCGAGATACTCCGCAAACAGATCAACCTTCTCTTTAGGACCTCTTGCCCAGGTTCCATCCTACTTTTTAAGTGGAGGAACTTGCATTTTGGGACTTTTGAGTCCCTTCGTCGCCTTCCACAGAGAATAATCAGATTTTTTTTGACCGGTTAGGCTAACTAGATATCTGTTGATTGATGCACTTTTAAATTCTTTAAGCAGAGAAGAGATTTGAGACTATTATCTAAATTGTTAAGAATTGTTTTGTTCTCCGGTGTTCTAGTTATTTGCCAGGTTTTACCAACTCTCTAACTTCCATTGGGTAGGATATGTTAAACTTCTTCTTGTTTTTCATAGGCGGGGTACTTGCCGAAGAAGCATAGTGAATTGCTTTATTGAGTTGTTGTAATTCATCTTCCAACTGGTGACAATTTCTTATCGGTACCTGAAGATTGATTTTTTCCTCCAGTACTTACTGACTACTACGAAAGAGATCCCAGTTTGTTTTGGAATTTGTTAATCTGGGTGCACTTTCCTTTTGAATTACCATTTCACTGACTGTCAAGGTTGATTTACATATGCGACGTGTGACAAGTGGAAATATACGTGATGGTTTCTTGACAACAATTTACATTTGTGACAAATTCCGCCACGCACACTTAATAAAATTTTTTAAATTTTACTTTTTATTGTGATTAAAACAACAACAAGCAAACGTCAAATTTTTCATAATTAAAAATGTGGAAAAACCAAGCAATTAAAAGGAAAAAGCTTAAAGTGCTTTTATTATTGGCTATTCTAAAAAAGAAAAAATCAAAAAGATGTTGGGTAAACCAACTTCTGTTAAAAAGGAATGAGCAAGGCCATTATGATAATTTGGTGGCAGAAATGAGGCTCTATGAGAAACATAAGTTTTTCAATTACCACAGAATGTCGGTTGACTTATTTGATCAATTGCTCGAAAAAATAAAAAACAGAATCGAGAAGCTACGCATAAGTCGAGAACCAATATCTGCAGGAGCCCGACTTTCATTAACTTTGAGGTAAATATGCTCACAATAAAAATAATTGAATAATTTAATAATTATTTTCATTTTAGATACCTAGCAAGTGGCGACATGATGAAGTCACTTGCCGATGACTATAGAGTGTCTGAAGCGTCAGCAAGCAATATTATTGCCGAAACATGTGAGGTAATTTGGGATTCGCTGTTTCGTGCATCGTTCGATACTTTGACCGAAGACAAATGGGAATCAGTGGCTCGTGACTTCAATACTAAATGGAATTTCCCAAACTGCATTGGAGCTCTTGACGGGAAACATATCACAGTTCAGGTAATTTTTCTTAATACGCTGCTTTGCTATGAAAATAATTTTGTCTTAATTTTAGGCGTTTAAAAATAGTGGTAGCAGCTGTTATAACTACAAATCATCGCACAGTATTGTATTGATGGCGATTTGCGACGCTAATTACAACTTTTCAGTTGTAGATATAGGAGCATCAGGGAGATTCAGCGATAGCGGTATATTTAAAAGCACAACTTTCGGGCAAGCATTGATCAAACAGAGCTCGTTTCTAAATATACCACCGGACAAATTATTGCCGAACAGCGCTATAAGTGCACCACATGTGATTGTTGGCGACGAGACTTTCCCATTAATTAAAAACCTGATGAGACCATTCCCGGGAAGAAATTGTTCTACTGGACTACCCATTCCGGAATCGGTATTTAATTATCGTTTATCACGGGCAAGGCGAATTATAGAAAACACGTTTGGCATTTTGTCGGCTAAATGGAGAATTTTTAGAAAGCCCATTCACGCTAAACGAGAAAACGTGGTGAAATTTGTGAAGGCGGCTGTATGTTTACACAACTGGATAAAAAAAATAATCCATTGTATTGTCCATCTGGCTATGCGGATGTTGAAACGGGAAGTGGCGAGCTTATTGAAGGACGATGGCGACAAGAAACCGCAACAGACGGTAATGGAGCTCTGCAACGCATTGGCCGAACAGGTTCCAACAATCCCTCGTCAAACGCTGTTGATATAAGGAACAAATTTAAAACTTATTTTAATGGAATTGATATCCTTCCGTGGCAGCAGAATAGAATGTATAATTCATAGATTTAAAAAATAAAAATCACATTAACATACTCTTAATTAATTGTTTAATTTATTTTATTGTATTCCTATATTATATTCATAAAAACTGTTATACATATATACATATTATACATATTTATTCCTTGTACGTAGCAGTGCACATAATCTTTGTAATTTCCAACCGTATACGCCTCTGCTCAGTTGGTTCCATTTTTTTTAAATCGCACGCCAAGGACATACAATAATGATCAATAGAGTCGTGCTCTGGTACTGGTTCTTTCAGAATATTAATTAATTCTGAAATGTCCGTTGATTTATCTGAAATAATAAAATGTATTTTCATAAACTTAAAAGGTTATTTCATAAACACACTTGTTTCCGTTTGTTTTTTTTTTTTGGTGTTGATGCCACAACTCCAAACGAGGAAGACGTTGATTGATCTACTAAACAATCGTCAAGCGTTTCTGGATCTGTTTCCGCAAAAAAATGATCGCAACGTTGTTTGGCTTTCATTGCTGATGTGTTCTTCTGAGGATGGACTTGTTTCGGTATCGTTTTCCACTAAACTGCTCACAAGAAATCTAAACATATGTTTATGCTAATATTTTTATATAAATCATCGTATATAAATTTATGTATACATACTTTGAACTATCTTTTAAAAAAGGTTTAAGAAATCCCATTGATACTAGCAGTGTTGAATATTTTTTAGAATTTGCGGCACTACCACTTTTTTGTTTTTTATTTATTTCGGTATACCGCTCTCTCAACCGCTTCCATTTTTTTTGGCATACATCAACTAAAATGTCAAAAAAGTTATTGTTTTAATTTATTACAAAAAAAAAAAGAGTATATAAAAACTAACCAGGTAATCCAATTTCTATCGCAATGTCGTTCCATATCTTTCTGCGGTAGCCATTATTTTTATATAAAACATGTGTGACGTCATATAATGTACGTCTTTTTTTCAACGGCACTAATAAGTTGCTCATCAGTCATATTTATTTATTAATTGTACAAGCAATTATTACTAATTTAATAATTAAATAACAACACTATTTTTTATTTTTCATACGATTTTTATTTAATTTTTTAATTTAATAACTATTTAGTAACACTATATTTTTAATTTAATTTTGAAAATAAAAACACACACTCGATGCCATAAACAAAACAAAATATACCAAAAATAAATTGAAATAGAAAACTACGTCGTTTTTACATACAAATTTGTATGTGTTTGTGCGAGCGTGACGGAAAAGATAAAATTAAACCATGGCTCGTCGGGTGGCGTGTGCCGTGTGACGAATGTCAAAATATTCGTCTCTGATTGGCTACAAGCTCCCGTCACACGTCACACGTCGCATATGTAAATCAACCTTCATGATAACCGGGGAATGATCCAATACTAGAGAATTACTGTCTTCAATGTGAATGTAGTTCTGAGATACACCTCTTGCTACATAAAAGTCTATTAGGTCACGTATCTTCGTTCCGTCACTGGGCCAGTATGTTGAGGAACCACCGGAGTAAAATTCACATTTTGATGGCTGCCCTGCTTGAAGCAATTCTTTACCTTTTGACGTGGTAAGTCTAGATCCCCAATAGGTGTTTTTCGCATTACAGTCACCTCCAATAATAAAATTACGCCCTAGTGATTTAAATAGTTTAAGGTAGTCCACTCTTTCCAGGTTATGCCGGTGAGGACAATATATTGCAGACACAGTCAGATGTATGTCTTTAATTTGGATCCTTACAGTAGTGACTTGCATTGTTTCAAGTTTGTTTTGTTCGATATTTGATTCTAAATGGTGTTTTATATTTTCTTTTATTAGTAATGCCGAACCACCTTGCTCTTTCCGCTGGATGAATGGAGTGATATAAGTTATAACCCCGTATTTTAACAAACGAAGATTTAACTAGATGGCTTTCAGATATTAAGAAAATGTCGATTTTTTATGAATTTAAAAATATTTTTATTTCTAGCTGCTTTGTAATAGTTGCAATGCTGTTCATAATGTTTTCCATAATTTGGTTACTTTGAGACCCCATATGTTTGGTTGAACCCAATCCTTTCACTACCTGCGCAAATGAACTTCTTTGCCTCGTATTGCTTGGTTGTGGGTTTTGATCCATCTGATTTGATATTTGAACCCTTCGATTTTCGTGATTTTGCGGTTGATTTCTTGTTGTATCTCTTAATTTTTGTAGTTGTTTAGCAACCTCACAGCCTCGATAATTTGCCGGATATTGAAGGTAGCCCGAACGTTGTCTTAGATAAGTGTAGTCATCCCGAAAAAGTGTAAATAGTAAAAAAATGTAGCCTCATCCCGAAAAAATAGAGAAATGAAAAATTAAAGCAATTTTCAAACAAAAATACAAAAATATGAAAGTGTTAAATAATGTTTTCGAGAGCAGTAGAAAACAAAAACATGGATTTTAAATAATATTAAAGCCACAAAGCAAAAAAGATAAATACTATTTAAAATTAAATTATGCATAAATTATACACCGAAACATGATCTCCATATACTGTCATACAACGGGATAAACGGATACCAAAGTACCGACTACGATGTATAAACCATCCTATATCCATATCAGGTGGAAATAACCTTTTTTTATTTGTTTATCTAACCGAAAAGCGATTTTGTGTGTAGTTACCATTGGCCCACATTAAATTCTGTACTGAAATATCTAGAGATATAACCACCCAATGGCGTACACGGTCAGATCGGCCAATGTACTGACTAAGCTGAAGAAACCACCATACGTCCATATCAGGTGGAAATAACCTGTTCTTTGGTTTGTTTATGTAACCGGAAATCGATTTTTTGTGTAGTTACCATTGGCCCACATTAAATTTTGTACCCAAATACCTATAGATATAGCCACCCAATGGCGTATACGGTCAGATAGGCCAATGTACTGACTAAGACGTACAAACCACCCTATGTCCATATCAGGTGGAAATAACCTGTTTTTTGGTTTGTTTATCTAACCGGAAATCGATTTTTTGTGTAGTTACCATGGGCCCACATTAAATTCTGTACTGAAATACCTATAGATATATCCACCCAATGGCGTATACGGTCAGATAGACCAATGTACGGACTAAGATGTAGAAACTACCCAGTGTCCATATCAGGTGGAAATAACCTGTTTTTTGGTTTGTTTATGTAACCGAAAAGCGATTTTTTGTGCAGTTACCACAGGCCCACATTAAATTCAGCACTTTAATACCTATAGATATAGCCACCCAATGGCGTACACGGCCAGATAGGCCAATGCACTGACTAAAATGTAGAAACCACCCTATGTCCATATCAGGTGGAAATAACCTGTTTTTTGGTTTGTTTATTTAACCGAAAACCTATTTTTTGTATTAGGTTAACGTATTGGGTGGCTATATCTCTAGGTATTTTAGAACAGAATTTAATGTGGGTTCATGGTAACTACACAAAAAATCGCTTTTCGGTTAAATAAACAAATAAAGAAAGGTTATTTCCACTTGATATGGACATATGGTGGTTTCTTCAGTTTAGTCAGTACATTGGCCGATCTGACCGTGTACGCCATTGGGTGGTTATATCTCTAGGTATTCAGTACAGAATTTAATGTGGGCCAATGGTAACTACCCACAAAATCGCTTTTCGGTTAGATAAACAAATAAAAAAAGGTTATTTCCACCTGATATGGATATAGGGTAGTTTATACATCGTAGTCAGTACCTTAGTATCCGTTTATCCCGTTGTATGACAGTATATGGAGATCATTTTTCGGTGTATAATTTATGCATAATTCAATTTTAAATAGTACAGGGTTTTTCAATAAGAGCACTGCAACTTTTTTTTGAATAAAACACAAACTGTTCGACTTTTGAGCTAACTTTTTTTTTATTAACGAATTTGAACATATACATTTAAGTATGAAACTCGATTTCTTTTGCATGACCACCGCGTGCACGTTTTACGAAGTCCAATCTTTGAACCCAATTTTCGACCACTCTTTCGCATAAATCGGTCGAAATTCCAGTAATTTCACGATCTATTTTGGCTCTGAGCTCTTGCAACGTCGCTGGCTTATTGGCATAGACCAATGACTTCACATAACCCCAAAGAAAATAATCTAGAGGTGTCAAATCACACGAGCGCGGCGGCCACTGGACGGGCCCATTTCGCGAAATAACACGCTCATCGAACTTAGTCTTCAATAACGCGATTGTATCGTGTGCTGTGTGGCATGTGGCCCCGTCCTGTTGAAACCACATGTCGTCCAAGTCCATTCCATTCAATTGCGGCCAAAGAAAATCGTTTATCATATCGCGGTATCGATTTCCATTAACAGTAACGTGGCGATCGTTATCGTCGATGAAAAAATATGGCCCAATGACGCCGCCGGCATGTAATCCGCACCAAACAGTGACTTTTTCGGGATGCAACGGTGCCTCATGAATCACGTGTGGGTTGCTACCTGCCCAGTAACGCATATTTTGCTTGTTGACAAATCCATTTAGCCAAAAGTGAGCCTCATCGCTGAAGATGATTTTTCGGTGAAAATCTGCATCATTTTTGATTTGCTCTTGAGCCCAATTCACAAATCGGCGTCGCTTCAAATGGTCAAACGGCTTTAGTTGTTGTGTGAGCTTAATCTTATACGGATGTAGGCCAAGATCTTGACGTAAAATTCGCCACAATGATGTCACAGAAAAGCCCAATTGTTGCGAACGTCGTGTGAGCGACACATTCGCGTCTTCTTGAACTGAAGCCCTGGCGGCGGCGATGTTTTCAACACTTCGAGCACTTCTTGCTCTCGAGGGCACTGGAACATTATGTAGCGAAAACGTAGACTCAAATTTTGCCACTATACGGTCGATTTTCGAACGGGCTGGCTTGTTAAATGGACCGTAAAATGGCCGTAATGCTCTTAAAGTAGCAGCAACAGAACGATTATTTTGATAAAAAATTTGCACGATTTGCAATCGCTGTTCACGTGTGTAGCGTTCCATGATGAAATGTATACTAATGAAGTTTCCAAATGACAAAAGATTAATAAAAAATATGGCGTCGTTCGCCGTCCCTATCGGAAAAAAGTTGAAGCGCACCTGTTGAAACACCCGTTATTTATCTTTTTTGCTTTGTGGCTTTAATATTATTTAAAATCCATGTTTTTGTTTTCTACTGCTCTCGAAAACATTATTTAAAACTTTCATATTTTTGTTTGAAAATTGCTTTAATTTTTCATTTCTCTATTTTTTCGGGATGAGGCTACATTTTTTTACTATTTACACTTTTTCGGGATGACTACACTTATCTAAGACAACAACCAAAAAAATTCGGGTTCGGGCTAACTTCAGCGACTTGGATGTTGGCCCTTACAATTTGTTCACTTGGCTGGCACATCTCTGCCTATTGTACATGCCTGGGTAAAATGATTACATGAGCATTTTACACATGGATCCCGGGCGCAATATCTTTGGGTGTGATTAAATGCTTGACATTTCTTGCATTGGGGTATGCGTGTTGTGGTTCTCCTCATTGGTTCAATTTTCACCTTCATGTGAAGGATTCCTTTTATTCCATAAATCTTTTGAACATTTTCTTTGTTGTCAAACACTAGCATAAAAAGAGGGAGTCCTCTTTTACTGATAATTTGGTTTCCTTCCTGAATTTCTGTTCTCTGTTTTAACAATATTCACAGCATCTGCTATTTTAAGACCGTTATTTTGTAAGTCTTCCATTATTTCTTTGCTTGAGCAAGAGTGATGCAAACCTCTTGCCATGACTTTTATAGGTCGGGCCTGTTTGTTCTCGTAAGTGAACCACTGATACTTTTCAGCATTTAATTTCAGAGATAAGGTTCTTAAGTATCTGAGTCCAGAGTATTAATTTTCCCAACGTCATTATTTAACGCCGTTTATTATATTTAACAACCTTAAAGTCTTTGTCAGTAACCGATTTCATCAGTGACTGAATTTCTGGATAACTGGTTACACCCACAATATTTATTGGCGGGGGTGATTTTTCTTTCGGTTGCACCAAATTTGGTGTAATGTTCTTGGTAGATTTCCTACCTTTTGATTGATTGGCTTTGGGTAGAGCAACGTTTGAATCTGGACTAGATTGTCCCCTACCATTTAATTGCTCAGCCTCAGGTGACGATTCAGCTTTTCTTTTCTTACTCTTCCTGGACTGGTTTTTCTTCTTTAGGATACCGACCGTCTCTCTTTGTAATTCAACTTCATCAGTGGAGTAGATGAGTTTGTCTGAGTCAATGCTTTCTATATCACAATCTTCTTTTGAATTCCGATTCATTTCTAGGTTTTCATTTTCTTGCTTTAGATACTCAATTTCTTCGCTTAGCTTGGCAAATAATTGCACCATATGCTCTAGCCTCGCCAAGAGATTCATATTCTCCTTTTCTAGGTCAATAGTTGTTTTACTAGATTCGGCTATTTGCAAAGTAAAATTTCCGGTGGCATCACTTATTTCGTGTAATGTTTGTCTAGGTCTAGTCCAATTACATCTGAAAAAATTGATTTGTCTGCAAATGTTTGTAGGTAAATAAGGAACATCCGCTTTATAAAAATATTCAATAGGCTAGAAAGAAATAAACATATAGAGAATGCCATAATTTTTATTCTACGATTAATATTAATTAATTTTTAATTACATAATTCAAAATCAAAATTTACATTTTGATCTATGGCTTGTTTTTATTATGAATCCTCAATATTTATAAGCATGAAATACTACTGTCGGCAAAAAGTAGTAAGACATTTTAATTTAAATTTCGCGCGGAAAACCATTCGTCGAAATATTTTTTTTCATGTTGGTGTGACTGTCAGTGACATCTGTGCCAAATGTCACATCAAAATAATCATTAGTGTTTAGTATACGCTCTGTCTTTTTGAAGTACAAAAAGTGCATTCGGCGATTTTTACAACGAGTGAAATTATTCAACAAAGAAGTTCCATTAAATTTTGTGTGCGGAATCAATTTTGTGGTGCCGAAACATTCAGAATGTTGCAAAAGGCCTTCGGTGATAATTGTATGTCACGAGCAAGTATTTTTGATTGGTACAAATTGTTCAAAGAGGGTCGAGAACGTGTTGACGACGAACCACTTCCAGGACGGCCATCAACATCAACTGATGATCAACACGTTAATAAAATCAAGGAATTGGTGCTCGAGAATCGACTATTTACAGCCAGAGACCTTACTAGCATCGTTGAAATATCGGAAGGATCAGTGAAAACCATTTTGAAAGATCATTTGGGCCTAAGAAAATTGAAAGCACGATTGGTTCCAAAATCACTCAATTTTTTGGAAAAACAGCGTCGCGTTGACGTATGTGAAACAATGCTTTCCGACTACCAGGATGTCATGAAACGTATTATAACTGGCGATGAGTCTTGGATCTAAGCTTGCGCCTCGAAAACAGACGATCAATCAGCCGAATATCGTGCCAAAGATGAGCCGAAGCCGAAAAAACCGCGTCAAAGCAAGTCAAAAATCAAGGTGATGTTGACAATTTTCTTCGATTATCGAGGTGTGGTGCACTCCGAATTCCTTCCAATCGGCCAAACTGTCAACAAGGAGTACTATTTGAGTGTTATGCGTCATTTGCGCGAAGCTATTCGTAAAAATAGGGCAGAATTATGGGTCGACAACTTTTGGTTTTTGCACCACGATAATGCACCTTCTCCTACTGCATTGGTTTTAAGTGATTTTTTCGAAAAAAAATTCCACCCATATCGTTCCACAACCACAGTATTCGCCTGATTTAGCTCCATATGACTTTTGGCTGTTCAGCAAACTTAAACGACCGCTTCGGGAAAACCGGTTTTAGTCAATTGAAGACATTAAACGTGAATCGCTACGCGCATTGGGGGCTATTCCGGAAATTGACTTTAACAACTGTTTCGAGGATTGGAAAAAACGTTGGCACAAGTGTATTGAGGACGAGAAAGATTACTTCGGAGGGGGGGGGGGGGGGAGGGGACGAAATAGATTTGGAGAAATAAATAAAGATTTTTAAAATTATGAACAAAGTCTTGCTATTTTTTGCCCACAGTATTATTTTTATATTCGTTGGTTTTATTAGCATAAAAATACTCGGACCGAATATGTTTTATGGTAACAGTTTTATTTTCATGGCAGATTTTGCAAAAAATAAAATAAAATCTTCTGGAAAATTTTGCATCTTTATATGTGTATAATGGGTGAAATAATTTTGGCGTGAATCCATCCCATGGCTAATTGGCTGTAATAGACGATACTCGCTACTCGCGAAGGGAATATAAAATAAGATTTTCAGCTACTCAAAAAATTCAGAAAATTTAAAAATTTTGAAAACTTATGAAAGTATTAAAAACATTTAACATTTTATTACACGAAAATTGCATTTTTAGTTTGTAAAAGCATAACATTAATTTAAAGCATTTATAGCATAACATTAATGTAAAGTTTTTAAATTTTGTGTATCTACCTCAGTTCATAAGATCTCATAATACACTATTTGGAAACCATGTTGTTCCAATCAACAATAACAACACTGGTTAACCTCCAGTAATGAAGGGGTAAATACTCGTATGCTAATTGAGAACATTTTATAGAAAAATGTATTGCACATTTCTTTGAATAACAAAACAATATTTAATTGGGCAGGGTCAGGTCAATTATTTAACGTGCTTAACATTAAAAGCAATTGTTTTGTAAGCGTGTAAAAAAATTATTTTTGAAAATAAATGAATATATTTATTATTCAGCGTATTTGATTATTCCGTTCCGATTACTGACTTGGTCGTCAAGGGCTACAGTTTTTTTTTATTTTATAAACAGGTAACTGATTATTGATTTTCACTAACTGATTTAAAAAACAAATTTAATCAATCATCATTTTTCATTAGTTTTATTTAAATCAACAAGACCACCTATTTGATTGGTATTAAGTTAAGAGATTTTCAAGAGAACCTCTTAACTCAATACGCTTAGAATCGCAAAATGGTCTTATGTAAGAGAAATCTCTTAATTATGAGACATTTTGCAGTTAAGCTTAAATGAGTTTCGAGACATTTATTTGCATATAACAAGTTCCAAAATGTCATACAATTTATCGCACGGTTCGGTTTGTTTGCATAATTGCAATTATTTGAAAAATAAGTGGAAACAGAAAAACTAAAATATTAGCCCCGTGTTTTAATATTGGAGCACTATCCGGCGCCGAAGGGAAATTTCTATTGAAACTGTAGCTATTTATTCACTGGTGTCACTATAGCATAAAAATGAAAAAATAAATTCATCCTTAAAACAAACATTTAACGACTTGAAATATACCAATTAACATTTATTTTGGCATGACATTATAAAAAATAAATCACCTTGCTGCGTTTTAAATTTTTATTGTAAGATTAAGTTTCTAATGGTTTAAGAGTTGTACAAAACAGGAAATTTAAAATTCCCTTTGAAATGGATAGCGCTCTCGATAGCGGCTCCCGCTAAATAGGTAGAGCAAAATATTTTTTTATCGACTTTTAACTAAAAAGTTGAATGAATAATCTTAGTCCAGAATTAAATAAATTAATTATATGCAAAAGTAGCGCGCTAAATATAAGTTTTGACATAGAAAATTGCGTGCTTCGGATACAGCTATCGGGCGCTAATAAAAAAAACACCCATATTATCTTAAAAAGTAGAATACTCAACATAAAACAAAAATTGCAATTTCCAGAAAAACTTTCGATATGACAACGTACATGGCTTAACTGATATATAAAATGTTCATCAATGGCAACAATGTAGCGTTATGCCGGGTTTCCACCAAACGAACAGTTTTTAAAACAGTTCTGTTTTCAGAAAGCAAAACAAAAACATGTTTTTGTTTATTACAAACAGTTTCCTTTTTTCAAAACAAACTGTTGCATAAGACTTGTTTGTTCTATTTATTGAGTGTTTATTCTGTGTATCCGTATGTTCAAGTTTGCAAAAATGTCAGATGACGACGAGACATTTATTTTTAGTTGTGGACTTTTTTTAATTAGTGAGACCCGAAAGCTGAGATATTGGGTTAGTTCTTTATTAAAACGGAGAGTTAATTACGGCATAGAAGTATTGTTATGTGATTTAAGTACTGACGACATAGGATTAAACGGAGAATTGAGATCATCTTTCCGAATTTAAACTAGAATGTCAAGTACCGATTTCGAATTTTTAATTAATATGCTGGGACCAAAAATCGCCAAGAAAATACAAATTACCAGGATGCAATTTCAGTGACGAATCGTCTGGCAGTAACATTAAGATACTTGGCCACTGGAGACAGTTTTCAATCTTTAAAATATTTATTCAAAGTTTCAATTTCTTCTGTATCAAGGATCATACCGAAAGTATGTGAAGCCATATACGATGTTCTCCAACATTATATTAAAGTAAGATCAATTAATATGTATTAGTAATTTAATGATATCAATAAGATCTGATAATTATAACCCTAAATATTAATCTACATGTACAGTGCCGAGCTATTATATTAAAATTATTCGGTTCTCAGGAAATCTCATTCAAATATATTTAATATACGAGTACATATTATCCCTCTTTTAAGATACTGGTACGATTTATATTTAATTATAAAAATTATAAAATAAACTTATTTATCATTCATTTTAGAATAATTTTTTCAAATTTTATCTAGTTGCCTTTACTTAAATATTACCTTCCAGCAGGAAAGCCATTGACGACACACTAATTACTAATTTACGTTTGTTACCAGTCTGAGATGAATCGTTTATGACAAGTCTAATACGAGGTGACAAGTCATAGACGAGTCGCATGTGTCCATGTCTGAGATTAATTGTATGTGATATATCCCCAGCAAACGTAGAAGAAGTTCCAGAACTAGTGCAAAAGTAGTGATAAAAGTATTTGTTTGTTTCCTTGTGAAAAAGGATGGGCGTCGGGAAAAATTCATCAGTTTTATAAAAAAATTTAGTAAACATACGAAATTTTTGCGAATTCTAAATTAGTATAGTTACCGGTAGTTAATCTAGTTAATTTGTTTTTTTTTTTTTTTTTTTTGCAATTTCGCGTTCGCCCAATTCAACGGTTAAAGACTAATGAATTTTAGAGTTATTTTGAATATAGTTCAAATAACTTTGGTTTCAGGAAATTCTACTGTAAGTTGCGGAGTTGCAGAATGATTAAATTAATTAATGTTTCAATTATTTAGGAGGCCGGAAAATATGAATTTAGAATTAAATTTCAGGAAATTTACAGATGCTTGTGAATTAATGCTTCATTGTAACATTGTAATTGCTGATTGTGTAGTTTAGAATTGTGTTGTCATTTTATTACTAACGACTTTACATAGGTGTCTGTAATGGGTCGAGTCAACCAATTTTGGTTAGGAAGCCGAAAAGTATTAATAGAATTAAATTTCAGGAAAATTCCAGATGCATGTGAAATAATAATATTTTTTCGTAGGTTGCCGTTTTAAAGAAGCAATTGTTGAAGACCAATACCATCGTTATCCATTAAGCTATTAAGCCTTTATCCTTCATCCAGTAGATTAGAATTGTGTTGTCTTTGTGTTACTAACTATCTATACCTAGGTGTCTGTAACCGGGCCGATTCTGTCCCACTTAACTAACCTATCCAATCCTTCGGTTTTGTTATGTGTAAAAAAGGGTCTACGGTGGACCCGGCGTCATCCGGGAACTCAAGCCTAAGAACTTGGTCGTACATTCAAAATCAATCAATCAATCAATCAATCAATAAGATCTGATAATTATATTTAGCAAAAGTATGCAAACTATGTACAATATCCAATTATTTATTATTAAAATAAAATTAAGCAAAACTATTCTAGTTAGTCATTTTTGGAGTTCAGGCCAAAAGACGTAGCTACAGCCCACGCCAGAGGCTCCTCTACAATCTGATTGACCACTTCTTCTTGTCGAGCGCTAGTGTTCAACTCTTTATTCAGTAATTGTTGATCACAAATAACAATTTCAACAAACGAGTTAATTGGAATAGCTGATGGCGTGGCACTTGATGATTGTTATGGGCTGCTATATGTGATTATACGATGTATGTGAAGTTAGCCCGAAAAGTAGCCCGAAAAAAATGTATCCTTGCTAAAAGTTTAATATTTTCGGGCCAGCCCGAAAAATTTATAAACACTGCATTATCTTAAATTCTCATCCCGAAATAATTTTTACATCAGTATATTAAGCTTTTTGATTTTACATGCCGAAATAAATTTGCAAACAATTAAATAATACATATATTGTAATAAATATTTTGTTTATTCACCATACAAATATATATTATTACCAAAAATATATTATAATAATAATAATTAAAAACGAAATCATAAATTACGTTACATAGGATTACGTGGTTGCCCTCACAAAACTTTCCAAAAATTACTGCAAGTACTGCTACGAAATGTGATTAATATCACAAATCTACAATAAATATACACCCTCATTATCATATCAGTGGGATAGAAGGTTCATATTAACCCGAGTTCGCTCTTAATGATCAAAGCATAAAATTGAAATTTTCAGTGTTACAATTTATTCTGTAGCAGATTCCACAGGGATATCCGACCACTTCGGCCAATGCTTCGAGTTAGTGTTGGTCACCAGAAATCTAAGGCATATACCCACATTGCCATATCAGTGGGATAGAAGGTTCATATTAACCCGAGTCCGCACGTATACAAATCACAGCATAAAAATTGAAATTTTCAGTGTTAGATTTTCCTCTGTAGCAGATTCCACAGAGATATCCGACCACCTCGGCCGATGCCTCAAGTTAATGTTGGCCACCAGAAATCTAAAGCATATACCCACATTACCATATCAGTGGGATAGAAGGTTCATATTAACCCGAGTCCGCACATTCAAATAACACAACATAAAAATTGAAATTTTTAGTGTTACATTTTCTTCTGTAGCAGATTTCACCACGATATCCGAATACTTCATGGAACTCCGCGAGTTTTTTTGGGCATCAGATATCAAAGACATATAGCCTCATTACCATATCAGTTGGATAGATAATTCATATGTATTCGAGTCTGTACATGACAATCGGTACACAAACATTTACAATTTTTACAATACATTCCCTACTTTACATTAGTTTCCACAGGGATTTCCGAACACTTTGTTTAATGCCGCTGTTTAGGTTTGTTTTCCAGTATATTGAATTTGAAACTCGTACTCTCGTTGTCAATATTGATAGTTTTATAAATATTTCCATAAAATTGTGCTTCACAATAAAAACAGCTTTTCATGAAAAGCAGCTTTTTATTGTGAAGCACTATCATATGGAACAAACTACATTAAATAAAGGCGAGACATCATCATTGTATTCTACATTTTATGAATTCATAAAACCGAAATTATAATTTGTACTAATTTTTTCTTCTATAGTTACGCTTGTAACGGTATCCCTATATTGTAAAAAAACCTTCAAAATATTTTTATTTTAATTTTTTAAGGACATATACACCCATCCCCCGATTTGCACGGTGTTTTTTTACACGATTTCGCTTTTACACGGTGTGAACAAAACAAATTATATTTTAAGTTTTTATTTATTATTTCTAATTTAATTAATTTTTTACAATTCTAATTAAATTTACACGGTATTCTGCGGAACAATCTACCGAGTAAATAGGTGTACACTTGTTTTGTCGAATAGTAAATTTGGTTTTCATAGTTAAAATTTGCACGTGTGCAACTTCATTTGAAGAAACAAATCATTAGTTGGGAATGTAACTGTAATTTTTTTAAAAACTGATTTTGAAAAATAACAAACAGTGTTTTTTAGTGTTAGTAATATAAAATAATATTTTTGATGAGCTAATATCAAGTTTAAAGTTAGTGTTGTAGGTTCATTTTGAATTTCTAATAGGTTTTAAGACCATTACGATTTACAGAACCTATTTGTTCATTAACACAGTGTACATTATGTGAAAATTAACTTAGAAAAGTGTGAAAAGATAGATTTGTGAATTTAAAACATTACAGTGAACGTGTGAAAACATTGATTATAAAACTTATTTGTGAATTATTGATGTGATGTGTGATTATTGCAAGTGTTGAATTTGAAGTATTAAGCAGTGTTAGCGATAGTCCATAAAAGTTTTAATCAAAATGAAACAAGTCATTCGAAGGTATAGTAACAAAAAAAACGTAGCCTTGTCACTTCCAAATCGTTGGCAAATGCATTGCGCTCACTAAATGAATTTAACATTAAAATATCTTCATCCGATTCATTACAAATGAAACAAATTTGTAGTTTAATTGGAACAAAAAATAATAAGGAGAATCGAACCTTAATTTATGACATTTGGAGAAAGAAACTGAAAAATAATCTATGTTGTTTCATAAAACAGATTATGAACTTAGTTTATCAACTGATGTTTGGGCGCAGATTTATTTGCCAGCAGAAAATAAATTGAATTCACACACCTATTCTTCGTTTGTTTCTGATAAACTGACGGAGCTAAGTAGGTGCCAAATAAATATTAAAGGTTATGATGTAAGCAAAAATCACATTACTGTCCGAGCCTATTGTGGCCACAAAAGTGACGGAATGACTTGCAGAAAATACAAACTGCTTAATAGTGATATAGAGAACGGTACATTCACCGTGTACACAACAAAATGCGAAATTGTACATAAAAATACCAAGTTTCGCGAAACATCAAAACATACTCGAGATATGTACAAGAAAAAGTTACTCCAAAACACGGCAGAAACAGTTGGCGAAATGCTAGTTGATGAGGAGAACGCAGACTTTGTATTAAAATATAATACAATTCAAAAATCGAAAACGAGTGCTGTATTACGGAAAATTCGTTCGGAGGCAATCAAATCGCAGGACAACGTGTCGGATGATCTTCTAGATATATCGAAAGAAATGGTGAAAACTAATATTGAGAATCGCTATATTCAAAAAATTGGTTACCGACCATTTTTTGTCGTAACTTATAGTAAGCAGCAGAATGAAGTTTTGAAAATATTGCTTAACAGAATTGGAACAGAGGAATTAGTTGTATACATGGACGCCACCGGCAGCTTGATCAGAGCTCCGTATAAACCGTGCAAAGCAGTATTGTACTACGCAGTTGTGATTCCAGTAGCAGTAAATTCTGAAGAAACAACCACTCTTTATCCTATTACAGATATGATAAGCGCCAGTCACACTATGGATACAATTGGAGGGTGGTTGAGATCGTATCGTTTATTTGCAGAGAGATCTTTCAAAAAATGGCCAATCTTCAATGCAGTTGTGACTGATTTTTCATTTGCTGAGATTAATTCGGTTATGGACGTGTTTAACCATATGAATCTTATTGAATATTTGGAAATGGCACATAAGTGGGTTAACAATTTGGAAGCGAGCAACCATTTATCTCAAGTTGTAAAGTTGTATCTTTGCTTTTCTCATTTCGCTCATACAATAGCGCAGGATGTTAAAAAGAATTTTGTTTCCAGTTCAACTCAAAAAGTAATACAAGAAATTTTTGCGTCATTTTTCATGATGAATAATTATCAAACAATAAAGCAAATATGGAAATACTTTTCGATTTTACTAAAATCAAAACATATTACCACTAAAGTACAAAAATCGTTAGAGGTAATAACTGAAATAATTGGAGGACAAGATGATTCCACTCTGTACTTTAAAGACGACCCTACCGAAAACTTAGAAATCCATAATAGATCATTATATTTACAAAGTCCATTTTATTTGGATTTTAAAATAATAAGTGACAGGTGCTTGCGGGAAGGCCAAGGATGTGCTAAAGATCATATAATTGGAGGGCCAAACAGCTTTTACAATCCGGAATTTTTGGAATTAAGTTTGAAAAAGTATCTGACGTATTTACCTTTGTGGAGCGGGTTGTTGAAGAATGGCAAACGATACAGCAATAGCCATATAGAAAATTACAACGCTACAATAAAGCGTCGGATGAAAACTTCTAAAAATATCGGTAAACTTCCTACAAAGGTTGGTCGTTTTGTAAGGCAAATTAATCAAAGAAACAAAACAATATACAAACGATTGATTACAAAAATTCCAACTAATACTTTAAGAAAAACTAATACAAAGAAAAAATTGGAATTGACTTTATACGATACCCAAGCGAGGGAATCAATATGGAAGGGAAAGAATATAAATCAAAACTCAACTCCGAAGGTAAAAACCAATAAATTTGAGCTACCAACGTTTCGGAAATTATGCGAATTGTCAGACTCTGATCGAACTAGCCACACAATTGAACTTCTTAGCCAATGCAGATCGATTAAAAATTCAATTAACTTTGAGGGAGAGACTCCGAAAAGAAAACAACCCTTAGTGAAAAAAAAACTATTAAGCATGAATTCAACTCCTCTGCCATTAATAATGAATGCAACAAAAACATGCAGTTATTTTAAAAATACTTGCTGTCTTGATTCATTATTACAGTCACTAGCACTAGGATTTTATAAACTTCAACTAACCAACACCATTGGAGTGACTAACTTGCTACAAGGCGAATGCAAGGTAAAAAAACTAATTTGTGAACTACTCGACAGTAATTTAGAAGATGTTTATAAGAGACGCAAAGAAATACTTATTAATATTTACGGAATATTAGAGGATTGTTACAGTAGTATTTTGGATATAGCCAACCATGTTTTGAAAAATATGCCCAGTGTTACAGTAAGGCTCAAATGCGAGAACTGTGAGGCGGTATGCGTAGAAGAGCGATCACTTATATTACTGGACATGGAAAAGTTGAATTGCTTTGGACTGTCGAAACTTAGTGAATGTTTTCAAGAAATTCCGATAAAAGATTGTCTAAATTGCAGGAACAAAATGACATTGGAAAATTTCGAATTTCAAGAACTGATCTGCATTTATTCTGAACGTACTACGGTAGATCGAACTAAACCAACTTTAGGAGACATAGAACCAATAATTTTACTTACTCAAGTTTCATATGAGCTTGTTTCAGTAATAAGCTATCAGCAAATGGGGGAAGGACATTTTATCAGTTACGGAAAAGTAAGCGACAAGTGGGAGAAATATGATGACCTTAATCCCTATGTAGCCATAATCCGGAATAAGAATATACAGGCGATTGATCCGCATGTAATTATTTATGTCAAACAAACTTAAATAACTAATTTAGATCCTAAATATTATTATTTCAAAATAGATGTATTATTAAGATGAATGAATAATAAAATTATTGAATAAAATTTTTTATTTTTTATTTGGTTTCCGTTCGTAAACGTAGTGCATAAGTGCCGATACTTTGATGTTTGATGCCGATAATGTTTAAAGACATATATAAAACGAGTGAAATGAGTAATACCATGTAATTAGCCAATATCTTTCGATTTCTTCGATCATCATGAATAGATTAGGATATATTTAAATCTTCTATTTCATTAACCTATAATAATTATACTGCTTATATTAAATGCTATCTTTCTGAAGAATCTGCTACAGAATAAAATGTAACACTGAAAATTTCAATTTTTATGCTGTGATTTGTATGTGCGGACTCGGGTTAATATGAACCTTCTATCCCACTGATATGGTAATGTGGATATATGCCTTAGATTTATGGTTGCCAACACTAACTCGGGGCATCGGCCGAAGTGGTCGGATATCTCTGTGAAATTTGCTACAGAATAAAATCTAACACTGAAAACTTCAATTTTTATGCTGTGATTTGTATGTGCGGACTCGGGTTAATATGAACCTTCTATCCCACTGATATGGTAATGTGGATATATGACTTAGATTTTTGGTTGCCAACACTAACTCGGGGCATTGGCCGAAGTGGTCGGATATCTCAGTGAAATTTGCTACAGAAGAAAATGTAACACTAAAAATTTCAATTTTTATGTTGTGTTATTTGTATGTGCGGACTCGGGTTAATATGAACCTTCTATCCCACTGATATGGTAATGTGGGTATATGCTTTAGATTTCTGGTGGCCAACACTAACTTGAGGCATCGGCCGAGGTGGTCGGATATCTCTGTGGAATCTGCTACAGAGGAAAATCTAACACTGAAAATTTCAATTTTTATGCTGTGATTTGTATACGTGCGGACTCGGGTTAATATGAACCTTCTATCCCACTGATATGGTAATGTGGGTATATGCCTTAGATTTATGGTGGCCAACACTAACTTGAGGCATCGGCCGAAGTGGTCGGATATCCCTGTGAAATTTGCTACAGAAGAAAATCTAACACTGAAAATTTCAATTTTTATGCTGTGATTGTATGTGCGGACTCGGGTTAATATGAACCTTCTATCCCACTGATATGGTAATGGGGGTATATGCTTTAGATTTCTGGTGGCCAACACTACCTCGAGGCATCGGCCGAAGTGGTCGGATATCTCTGTGGAATCTGCTACAGAGGAAAATCTAACACTGAAAATTTCAATTTTTATGCTGTGATTTGTATACGTGCGGACTCGGGTTAATATGCACCTTCTATCCCACTGATATGGCAATGTGGGTATATGCCTTAGATTTCTGGTGACCAACACTAACTCGAAGCATTGGCCGAAGTGGTCGGATATCCCTGTGGAATCTGCTACAGAATAAATTGTAACACTGAAAATTTCAATTTTATGCTTTGATCATTAAGAGCGAACTCGGGTTAATATGAACCTTCTATCCCACTGATATGATAATGAGGGTGTATATTTATTGTAGATTTGTGATATTAATCACATTTCGTAGCAGTACTTGCAGTAATTTTTGGAAAGTTTTGTGAGGGCAACCACGTAATCCTATGTAACGTAATTTATGATTTCGTTTTTAATTATTATTATTATAATATATTTTTGGTAATAATATATATTTGTATGGTGAATAAACAAAATATTTATTACAATATATGTATTATTTAATTGTTTGCAAATTTATTTCGGCATGTAAAATCAAAAAGCTTAATATACTGATGTAAAAATTATTTCGGGATGAGAATTTAAGATAATGCAGTGTTTATAAATTTTTCGGGCTGGCCCGAAAATATTAAACTTTTAGCAAGGATACATTTTTTTCGGGCTACTTTTCGGGCTAACTTCACATACATCGTATAATCACATATAGCAGCCCATAACAATCATCAAGTGCCACGCCATCAGCTATTCCAATTAACTCGTTTGTTGAAATTGTTATTTGTGATCAACAATTACTGAATAAAGAGTTGAACACTAGCGCTCGACAAGAAGAAGTGGTCAATCAGATTGTAGAGGAGCCTCTGGCGTGGGCTGTAGCTACGTCTTTTGGCCTGAACTCCAAAAATGACTAACTAGAATAGTTTTGCTTAATTTTATTTTAATAATAAATAATTGGATATTGTACATAGTTTGCATACTTTTGCTAAATATAATTATCAGATCTTATTGATTGATTGATTGATTGATTGATTTTGAATGTACGACCAAGTTCTTAGGCTTGAGTTCCCGGATGACGCCGGGTCCACCGTAGACCCTTTTTTACACATAACAAAACCGAAGGATTGGATAGGTTAGTTAAGTGGGACAGAATCGGCCCGGTTACAGACACCTAGGTATAGATAGTTAGTAACACAAAGACAACACAATTCTAATCTACTGGATGAAGGATAAAGGCTTAATAGCTTAATGGATAACGATGGTATTGGTCTTCAACAATTGCTTCTTTAAAACGGCAACCTACGAAAAAATATTATTATTTCACATGCATCTGGAATTTTCCTGAAATTTAATTCTATTAATACTTTTCGGCTTCCTAACCAAAATTGGTTGACTCGACCCATTACAGACACCTATGTAAAGTCGTTAGTAATAAAATGACAACACAATTCTAAACTACACTACTGTAAATTTCCTGAAATTTAATTCTAAATTCATATTTTCCGGCCTCCTAAATAATTGAAACATTAATTAATTTAATCATTCTGCAACTCCGCAACTTACAGTAGAATTTCCTGAAACCAAAGTTATTTGAACTATATTCAAAATAACTCTAAAATTCATTAGTCTTTAACCGTTGAATTGGGCGAACGCGAAATTGCAAAAAAAAAAAAAAAAAATTAACTAGATTAACTACCGGTAACTATACTAATTATTTTATAAAACTGATGAATTTTTCCCGACGCCCATCCTTTTTCACAAGGAAATAAACAAATACTTTTATCACTACTTTTGCACTAGTTCTGGAACTTCTTCTACGTTTGCTGGGGATATATCACATACAATTAATCTCAGACATGGACACATGCGACTCGTCTATGACTTGTCACCTCGTATTAGACTTGTCATAAACGATTCATCTCAGACTGGTAACAAACGTAAATTAGTAATTAGTGTGTCGTCAATGGCTTTCCTGCTGGAAGGTAATATTTAAGTAAAGGCAACTAGATAAAATTTGAAAAAATTATTCTAAAATGAATGATAAATAAGTTTATTTTATAATTTTTATAATTAAATATAAATCGTACCAGTATCTTAAAAGAGGGATAATATGTACTCGTATATTAAATATATTTGAATGAGATTTCCTGAGAACCGAATAATTTTAATATAATAGCCCGGCACTGTACATGTAGATTAATATTTAGGGTTATAATTATCAGATCTTATTGATATCATTAAATTACTAATACATATTAATTGATCTTACTTTAATATAATGTTGGAGAACATCGTATATGGCTTCACATACTTTCGGTATGATCCTTGATACAGAAGAAATTGAAACTTTGAATAAATATTTTAAAGATTGAAAACTGTCTCCAGTGGCCAAGTATCTTAATGTTACTGCCAGACGATTCGTCACTGAAATTGCATCCCGGTAATTTGTATTTTCTTGGCGATTTTTGGTCCCAGCATATTAATTAAAAATTCGAAATCGGTACTTGACATTCTAGTTTAAATTCGGAAAGATGATCTCAATTCTCCGTTTAATCCTATGTCGTCAGTACTTAAATCACATAACAATACTTCTATGCCGTAATTAACTCTCCGTTTTAATAAAGAACTAACCCAATATCTCAGCTTTCGGGTCTCACTAATTAAAAAAAGTCCACAACTAAAAATAAATGTCTCGTCGTCATCTGACATTTTTGCAAACTTGAACATACGGATACACAGAATAAACACTCAATAAATAGAACAAACAAGTCTTATGCAACAGTTTGTTTTGAAAAAAGGAAACTGTTTGTAATAAACAAAAACATGTTTTTGTTTTGCTTTCTGAAAACAGAACTGTTTTAAAAACTGTTCGTTTGGTGGAAACCCGGCATAACGCTACATTGTTGCCATTGATGAACATTTTATATATCAGTTAAGCCATGTACGTTGTCATATCGAAAGTTTTTCTGGAAATTGCAATTTTTGTTTTATGTTGAGTATTCTACTTTTTAAGATAATATGGGTGTTTTTTTTATTAGCGCCCGATAGCTGTATCCGAAGCACGCAATTTTCTATGTCAAAACTTATATTTAGCGCGCTACTTTTGCATATAATTAATTTATTTAATTCTGGACTAAGATTATTCATTCAACTTTTTAGTTAAAAGTCGATAAAAAAATATTTTGCTCTACCTATTTAGCGGGAGCCGCTATCGAGAGCGCTATCCATTTCAAAGGGAATTTTAAATTTCCTGTTTTGTACAACTCTTAAACCATTAGAAACTTAATCTTACAATAAAAATTTAAAACGCAGCAAGGTGATTTATTTTTTATAATGTCATGCCAAAATAAATGTTAATTGGTATATTTCAAGTCGTTAAATGTTTGTTTTAAGGATGAATTTATTTTTTCATTTTTATGCTATAGTGACACCAGTGAATAAATAGCTACAGTTTCAATAGAAATTTCCCTTCGGCGCCGGATAGTGCTCCAATATTAAAACACGGGGCTAATATTTTAGTTTTTCTGTTTCCACTTATTTTTCAAATAATTGCAATTATGCAAACAAACCGAACCGTGCGATAAATTGTATGACATTTTGGAACTTGTTATATGCAAATAAATGTCTCGAAACTCATTTAAGCTTAACTGCAAAATGTCTCATAATTAAGAGATTTCTCTTACATAAGACCATTTTGCGATTCTAAGCGTATTGAGTTAAGAGGTTCTCTTGAAAATCTCTTAACTTAATACCAATCAAATAGGTGGTCTTGTTGATTTAAATAAAACTAATGAAAAATGATGATTGATTAAATTTGTTTTTTAAATCAGTTAGTGAAAATCAATAATCAGTTACCTGTTTATAAAATAAAAAAAAACTGTAGCCCTTGACGACCAAGTCAGTAATCGGAACGGAATAATCAAATACGCTGAATAATAAATATATTCATTTATTTTCAAAAATAATTTTTTTACACGCTTACAAAACAATTGCTTTTAATGTTAAGCACGTTAAATAATTGACCTGACCCTGCCCAATTAAATATTGTTTTGTTATTCAAAGAAATGTGCAATACATTTTTCTATAAAATGTTCTCAATTAGCATACGAGTATTTACCCCTTCATTACTGGAGGTTAACCAGTGTTGTTATTGTTGATTGGAACAACATGGTTTCCAAATAGTGTATTATGAGATCTTATGAACTGAGGTAGATACACAAAATTTAAAAACTTTACATTAATGTTATGCTATAAATGCTTTAAATTAATGTTATGCTTTTACAAACTAAAAATGCAATTTTCGTGTAATAAAATGTTAAATGTTTTTAATACTTTCATAAGTTTTCAAAATTTTTAAATTTTCTGAATTTTTTGAGTAGCTGAAAATCTTATTTTATATTTCCTTCGCGAGTAGCGAGTATCGTCTATTACAGCCAATTAGCCATGGGATGGATTCACGCCAAAATTATTTCACCCATTATACACATATAAAGATGCAAAATTTTCCAGAAGATTTTATTTTATTTTTTGCAAAATCTGCCATGAAAATAAAACTGTTACCATAAAACATATTCGGTCCGAGTATTTTTATGCTAATAAAACCAACGAATATAAAAATAATACTGTGGGCAAAAAATAGCAAGACTTTGTTCATAATTTTAAAAATCTTTATTTATTTCTCCAAATCTATTTCGTCCCCTCCCCCCCCCCCCCCCTCCGAAGTAATCTTTCTCGTCCTCAATACACTTGTGCCAACGTTTTTTCCAATCCTCGAAACAGTTGTTAAAGTCAATTTCCGGAATAGCCCCCAATGCGCGTAGCGATTCACGTTTAATGTCTTCAATTGACTAAAACCGGTTTTCCCGAAGCGGTCGTTTAAGTTTGCTGAACAGCCAAAAGTCATATGGAGCTAAATCAGGCGAATACTGTGGTTGTGGAACGATATGGGTGGAATTTTTTTCGAAAAAATCACTTAAAACCAATGCAGTAGGAGAAGGTGCATTATCGTGGTGCAAAAACCAAAAGTTGTCGACCCATAATTCTGCCCTATTTTTACGAATAGCTTCGCGCAAATGACGCATAACACTCAAATAGTACTCCTTGTTGACAGTTTGGCCGATTGGAAGGAATTCGGAGTGCACCACACCTCGATAATCGAAGAAAATTGTCAACATCACCTTGATTTTTGACTTGCTTTGACGCGGTTTTTTCGGCTTCGGCTCATCTTTGGCACGATATTCGGCTGATTGATCGTCTGTTTTCGAGGCGCAAGCTTAGATCCAAGACTCATCGCCAGTTATAATACGTTTCATGACATCCTGGTAGTCGGAAAGCATTGTTTCACATACGTCAACGCGACGCTGTTTTTCCAAAAAATTGAGTGATTTTGGAACCAATCGTGCTTTCAATTTTCTTAGGCCCAAATGATCTTTCAAAATGGTTTTCACTGATCCTTCCGATATTTCAACGATGCTAGTAAGGTCTCTGGCTGTAAATAGTCGATTCTCGAGCACCAATTCCTTGATTTTATTAACGTGTTGATCATCAGTTGATGTTGATGGCCGTCCTGGAAGTGGTTCGTCGTCAACACGTTCTCGACCCTCTTTGAACAATTTGTACCAATCAAAAATACTTGCTCGTGACATACAATTATCACCGAAGGCCTTTTGCAACATTCTGAATGTTTCGGCACCACAAAATTGATTCCGCACACAAAATTTAATGGAACTTCTTTGTTGAATAATTTCACTCGTTGTAAAAATCGCCGAATGCACTTTTTGTACTTCAAAAAGACAGAGCGTATACTAAACACTAATGATTATTTTGATGTGACATTTGGCACAGATGTCACTGACAGTCACACCAACATGAAAAAAAATATTTCGACGAATGGTTTTCCGCGCGAAATTTAAATTAAAATGTCTTACTACTTTTTGCCGACAGTAGTATTTCATGCTTATAAATATTGAGGATTCATAATAAAAACAAGCCATAGATCAAAATGTAAATTTTGATTTTGAATTATGTAATTAAAAATTAATTAATATTAATCGTAGAATAAAAATTATGGCATTCTCTATATGTTTATTTCTTTCTAGCCTATTGAATATTTTTATAAAGCGGATGTTCCTTATTTACCTACAAACATTTGCAGACAAATCAATTTTTTCAGATGTAATTGGACTAGACCTAGACAAACATTACACGAAATAAGTGATGCCACCGGAAATTTTACTTTGCAAATAGCCGAATCTAGTAAAACAACTATTGACCTAGAAAAGGAGAATATGAATCTCTTGGCGAGGCTAGAGCATATGGTGCAATTATTTGCCAAGCTAAGCGAAGAAATTGAGTATCTAAAGCAAGAAAATGAAAACCTAGAAATGAATCGGAATTCAAAAGAAGATTGTGATATAGAAAGCATTGACTCAGACAAACTCATCTACTCCACTGATGAAGTTGAATTACAAAGAGAGACGGTCGGTATCCTAAAGAAGAAAAACCAGTCCAGGAAGAGTAAGAAAAGAAAAGCTGAATCGTCACCTGAGGCTGAGCAATTAAATGGTAGGGGACAATCTAGTCCAGATTCAAACGTTGCTCTACCCAAAGCCAATCAATCAAAAGGTAGGAAATCTACCAAGAACATTACACCAAATTTGGTGCAACCGAAAGAAAAATCACCCCCGCCAATAAATATTGTGGGTGTAACCAGTTATCCAGAAATTCAGTCACTGATGAAATCGGTTACTGACAAAGACTTTAAGGTTGTTAAATATAATAAACGGCGTTAAATAATGACGTTGGGAAAATTAATACTCTGGACTCAGATACTTAAGAACCTTATCTCTGAAATTAAATGCTGAAAAGTATCAGTGGTTCACTTACGAGAACAAACAGGCCCGACCTATAAAAGTCATGGCAAGAGGTTTGCATCACTCTTGCTCAAGCAAAGAAATAATGGAAGACTTACAAAATAACGGTCTTAAAATAGCAGATGCTGTGAATATTGTTAAAACAGAGAACAGAAATTCAGGAAGGAAACCAAATTATCAGTAAAAGAGGACTCCCTCTTTTTATGCTAGTGTTTGACAACAAAGAAAATGTTCAAAAGATTTATGGAATAAAAGGAATCCTTCACATGAAGGTGAAAATTGAACCAATGAGGAGAACCACAACACGCATACCCCAATGCAAGAAATGTCAAGCATTTAATCACACCCAAAGATATTGCGCCCGGGATCCATGTGTAAAATGCTCAGGTAATCATTTTACCCAGGCATGTACAATAGGCAGAGATGTGCCAGCCAAGTGAACAAATTGTAAGGGCCAACATCCAAGTCGCTGAAGTTAGCCCGAACCCGAATTTTTTTGGTTGTTGTCTTAGATAAGTGTAGTCATCCCGAAAAAGTGTAAATAGTAAAAAAATGTAGCCTCATCCCGAAAAAATAGAGAAATGAAAAATTAAAGCAATTTTCAAACAAAAATATGAAAGTTTTAAATAATGTTTTCGAGAGCAGTAGAAAACAAAAACATGGATTTTAAATAATATTAAAGCCACAAAGCAAAAAAGATAAATAACGGGTGTTTCAACAGGTGCGCTTCAACTTTTTTCCGATAGGGACGGCGAACGACGCCATATTTTTTATTAATCTTTTGTCATTTGGAAACTTCATTAGTATACATTTCATCATGGAACGCTACACACGTGAACAGCGATTGCAAATCGTGCAAATTTTTTATCAAAATAATCGTTCTGTTGCTGCTACTTTAAGAGCATTACGGCCATTTTACGGTCCATTTAACAAGCCAGCCCGTTCGAAAATCGACCGTATAGTGGCAAAATTTGAGTCTACGTTTTCGCTACATAATGTTCCGGTGCCCTCGAGAGCAAGAAGTGCTCGAAGTGTTGAAAACATCGCCGCCGCCAGGGCTTCAGTTCAAGAAGACGCGAATGTGTCGCTCACACGACGTTCGCAACAATTGGGCTTTTCTGTGACATCATTGTGGCGAATTTTACGTCAAGATCTTGGCCTACATCCGTATAAGATTAAGCTCACACAACAACTAAAGCCGTTTGACCATTTGAAGCGACGCCGATTTGTGAATTGGGCTCAAGAGCAAATCAAAAATGATGCAGATTTTCACCGAAAAATCATCTTCAGCGATGAGGCTCACTTTTGGCTAAATGGATTTGTCAACAAGCAAAATATGCGTTACTGGGCAGGTAGCAACCCACACGTGATTCATGAGGCACCGTTGCATCCCGAAAAAGTCACTGTTTGGTGCGGATTACATGCCGGCGGCGTCATTGGGCCATATTTTTTCATCGACGATAACGATCGCCACGTTACTGTTAATGGAAATCGATACCGCGATATGATAAACGATTTTCTTTGGCCGCAATTGAATGGAATGGACTTGGACGACATGTGGTTTCAACAGGACGGGGCCACATGCCACACAGCACACGATACAATCGCGTTATTGAAGACTAAGTTCGATGAGCGTGTTATTTCGCGAAATGGGCCCGTCCAGTGGCCGCCGCGCTCGTGTGATTTGACACCTCTAGATTATTTTCTTTGGGGTTATGTGAAGTCATTGGTCTATGCCAATAAGCCAGCGACGTTGCAAGAGCTCAGAGCCAAAATAGATCGTGAAATTACTGGAATTTCGACCGATTTATGCGAAAGAGTGGTCGAAAATTGGGTTCAAAGATTGGACTTCGTAAAACGTGCACGCGGTGGTCATGCAAAAGAAATCGAGTTTCATACTTAAATGTATATGTTCAAATTCGTTAATAAAAAAAAAGTTAGCTCAAAAGTCGAACAGTTTGTGTTTTATTCAAAAAAAAGTTGCAGTGCTCTTATTGAAAAACCCTGTACTATTTAAAATTGAATTATGCATAAATTATACACCGAAAAATGATCTCCATATACTGTCATACAACGGGATAAACGGATACTAAGGTACTGACTACGATGTATAAACTACCCTATATCCATATCAGGTGGAAATAACCTTTTTTTATTTGTTTATCTAACCGAAAAGCGATTTTGTGGGTAGTTACCATTGGCCCACATTAAATTCTGTACTGAATACCTAGAGATATAACCACCCAATGGCGTACACGGTCAGATCGGCCAATGTACTGACTAAACTGAAGAAACCACCATATGTCCATATCAAGTGGAAATAACCTTTCTTTATTTGTTTATTTAACCGAAAAGCGATTTTTTGTGTAGTTACCATGAACCCACATTAAATTCTGTTCTAAAATACCTAGAGATATAGCCACCCAATACGTTAACCTAATACAAAAAATAGGTTTTCGGTTAAATAAACAAACCAAAAAACAGGTTATTTCCACCTGATATGGACATAGGGTGGTTTCTACATTTTAGTCAGTGCATTGGCCTATCTGGCCGTGTACGCCATTGGGTGGCTATATCTATAGGTATTAAAGTGCTGAATTTAATGTGGGCCTGTGGTAACTGCACAAAAAATCGCTTTTCGGTTACATAAACAAACCAAAAAACAGGTTATTTCCACCTGATATGGACACTGGGTAGTTTCTACATCTTAGTCCGTACATTGGTCTATCTGACCGTATACGCCATTGGGTGGATATATCTATAGGTATTTCAGTACAGAATTTAATGTGGGCCCATGGTAACTACACAAAAAATCGATTTCCGGTTAGATAAACAAACCAAAAAACAGGTTATTTCCACCTGATATGGACATAGGGTGGTTTGTACGTCTTAGTCAGTACATTGGCCTATCTGACCGTATACGCCATTGGGTGGCTATATCTATAGGTATTTGGGTACAAAATTTAATGTGGGCCAATGGTAACTACACAAAAAATCGATTTCCGGTTACATAAACAAACCAAAGAACAGGTTATTTCCACCTGATATGGACGTATGGTGGTTTCTTCAGCTTAGTCAGTACATTGGCCGATCTGACCGTGTACGCCATTGGGTGGTTATATCTCTAGATATTTCAGTACAGAATTTAATGTGGGCCAATGGTAACTACACACAAAATCGCTTTTCGGTTAGATAAACAAATAAAAAAAGGTTATTTCCACCTGATATGGATATAGGATGGTTTATACATCGTAGTCGGTACTTTGGTATCCGTTTATCCCGTTGTATGACAGTATATGGAGATCATGTTTCGGTGTATAATTTATGCATAATTTAATTTTAAATAGTATTTATCTTTTTTGCTTTGTGGCTTTAATATTATTTAAAATCCATGTTTTTGTTTTCTACTGCTCTCGAAAACATTATTTAACACTTTCATATTTTTGTATTTTTGTTTGAAAATTGCTTTAATTTTTCATTTCTCTATTTTTTCGGGATGAGGCTACATTTTTTTACTATTTACACTTTTTCGGGATGACTACACTTATCTAAGACAACGTTCGGGCTACCTTCAATATCCGGCAAATTATCGAGGCTGTGAGGTTGCTAAACAACTACAAAAATTAAGAGATACAACAAGAAATCAACCGCAAAATCACGAAAATCGAAGGGTTCAAATATCAAATCAGATGGATCAAAACCCACAACCAAGCAATACGAGGCAAAGAAGTTCATTTGCGCAGGTAGTGAAAGGATTGGGTTCAACCAAACATATGGGGTCTCAAAGTAACCAAATTATGGAAAACATTATGAACAGCATTGCAACTATTACAAAGCAGCTAGAAATAAAAATATTTTTAAATTCATAAAAAATCGACATTTTCTTAATATCTGAAAGCCATCTAGTTAAATCTTCGTTTGTTAAAATACGGGGTTATAACTTATATCACTCCATTCATCCAGCGGAAAGAGCAAGGTGGTTCGGCATTACTAATAAAAGAAAATATAAAACACCATTTAGAATCAAATATCGAACAAAACAAACTTGAAACAATGCAAGTCACTACTGTAAGGATCCAAATTAAAGACATACATCTGACTGTGTCTGCAATATATTGTCCTCACCGGCATAACCTGGAAAGAGTGGACTACCTTAAACTATTTAAATCACTAGGGCGTAATTTTATTATTGGAGGTGACTGTAATGCGAAAAACACCTATTGGGGATCTAGACTTACCACGTCAAAAGGTAAAGAATTGCTTCAAGCAGGGCAGCCATCAAAATGTGAATTTTACTCCGGTGGTTCCTCAACATACTGGCCCAGTGACGGAACGAAGATACGTGACCTAATAGACTTTTATGTAGCAAGAGGTGTATCTCAGAACTACATTCACATTGAAGACAGTAATTCTCTAGTATTGGATCATTCCCCGGTTATCATGAAGGTTGATTTACATATGCGACGTGTGACGTGTGACGGGAGCTTGTAGCCAATCAGAGACGA
The DNA here is from genome assembly GCA_963691935.1 of Nephrotoma guestfalica. NCBI lineage: Eukaryota > Metazoa > Arthropoda > Insecta > Diptera > Tipulidae > Nephrotoma > Nephrotoma guestfalica. Next base: position 144,811,896 of record OY829915.1, read on the forward strand.
ATATTTTGACATTCGTCACACGGCACACGCCACCCGACGAGCCATGGTTTAATTTTATCTTTTCCGTCACGCTCGCACAAACACATACAAATTTGTATGTAAAAACGACGTAGTTTTCTATTTCAATTTATTTTTGGTATATTTTGTTTTGTTTATGGCATCGAGTGTGTGTTTTTATTTTCAAAATTAAATTAAAAATATAGTGTTACTAAATAGTTATTAAATTAAAAAATTAAATAAAAATCGTATGAAAAATAAAAAATAGTGTTGTTATTTAATTATTAAATTAGTAATAATTGCTTGTACAATTAATAAATAAATATGACTGATGAGCAACTTATTAGTGCCGTTGAAAAAAAGACGTACATTATATGACGTCACACATGTTTTATATAAAAATAATGGCTACCGCAGAAAGATATGGAACGACATTGCGATAGAAATTGGATTACCTGGTTAGTTTTTATATACTCTTTTTTTTTTTGTAATAAATTAAAACAATAACTTTTTTGACATTTTAGTTGATGTATGCCAAAAAAAATGGAAGCGGTTGAGAGAGCGGTATACCGAAATAAATAAAAAACAAAAAAGTGGTAGTGCCGCAAATTCTAAAAAATATTCAACACTGCTAGTATCAATGGGATTTCTTAAACCTTTTTTAAAAGATAGTTCAAAGTATGTATACATAAATTTATATACGATGATTTATATAAAAATATTAGCATAAACATATGTTTAGATTTCTTGTGAGCAGTTTAGTGGAAAACGATACCGAAACAAGTCCATCCTCAGAAGAACACATCAGCAATGAAAGCCAAACAACGTTGCGATCATTTTTTTGCGGAAACAGATCCAGAAACGCTTGACGATTGTTTAGTAGATCAATCAACGTCTTCCTCGTTTGGAGTTGTGGCATCAACACCAAAAAAAAAAAACAAACGGAAACAAGTGTGTTTATGAAATAACCTTTTAAGTTTATGAAAATACATTTTATTATTTCAGATAAATCAACGGACATTTCAGAATTAATTAATATTCTGAAAGAACCAGTACCAGAGCACGACTCTATTGATCATTATTGTATGTCCTTGGCGTGCGATTTAAAAAAAATGGAACCAACTGAGCAGAGGCGTATACGGTTGGAAATTACAAAGATTATGTGCACTGCTACGTACAAGGAATAAATATGTATAATATGTATATATGTATAACAGTTTTTATGAATATAATATAGGAATACAATAAAATAAATTAAACAATTAATTAAGAGTATGTTAATGTGATTTTTATTTTTTAAATCTATGAATTATACATTCTATTCTGCTGCCACGGAAGGATATCAATTCCATTAAAATAAGTTTTAAATTTGTTCCTTATATCAACAGCGTTTGACGAGGGATTGTTGGAACCTGTTCGGCCAATGCGTTGCAGAGCTCCATTACCGTCTGTTGCGGTTTCTTGTCGCCATCGTCCTTCAATAAGCTCGCCACTTCCCGTTTCAACATCCGCATAGCCAGATGGACAATACAATGGATTATTTTTTTTATCCAGTTGTGTAAACATACAGCCGCCTTCACAAATTTCACCACGTTTTCTCGTTTAGCGTGAATGGGCTTTCTAAAAATTCTCCATTTAGCCGACAAAATGCCAAACGTGTTTTCTATAATTCGCCTTGCCCGTGATAAACGATAATTAAATACCGATTCCGGAATGGGTAGTCCAGTAGAACAATTTCTTCCCGGGAATGGTCTCATCAGGTTTTTAATTAATGGGAAAGCCTCGTCGCCAACAATCACATGTGGTGCACTTATAGCGCTGTTCGGCAATAATTTGTCCGGTGGTATATTTAGAAACGAGCTCTGTTTGATCAATGCTTGCCCGAAAGTTGTGCTTTTAAATATACCGCTATCGCTGAATCTCCCTGATGCTCCTATATCTACAACTGAAAAGTTGTAATTAGCGTCGCAAATCGCCATCAATACAATACTGTGCGATGATTTGTAGTTATAACAGCTGCTACCACTATTTTTAAACGCCTAAAATTAAGACAAAATTATTTTCATAGCAAAGCAGCGTATTAAGAAAAATTACCTGAACTGTGATATGTTTCCCGTCAAGAGCTCCAATGCAGTTTGGGAAATTCCATTTAGTATTGAAGTCACGAGCCACTGATTCCCATTTGTCTTCGGTCAAAGTATCGAACGATGCACGAAACAGCGAATCCCAAATTACCTCACATGTTTCGGCAATAATATTGCTTGCTGACGCTTCAGACACTCTATAGTCATCGGCAAGTGACTTCATCATGTCGCCACTTGCTAGGTATCTAAAATGAAAATAATTATTAAATTATTCAATTATTTTTATTGTGAGCATATTTACCTCAAAGTTAATGAAAGTCGGGCTCCTGCAGATATTGGTTCTCGACTTATGCGTAGCTTCTCGATTCTGTTTTTTATTTTTTCGAGCAATTGATCAAATAAGTCAACCGACATTCTGTGGTAATTGAAAAACTTATGTTTCTCATAGAGCCTCATTTCTGCCACCAAATTATCATAATGGCCTTGCTCATTCCTTTTTAACAGAAGTTGGTTTACCCAACATCTTTTTGATTTTTTCTTTTTTAGAATAGCCAATAATAAAAGCACTTTAAGCTTTTTCCTTTTAATTGCTTGGTTTTTCCACATTTTTAATTATGAAAAATTTGACGTTTGCTTGTTGTTGTTTTAATCACAATAAAAAGTAAAATTTAAAAAATTTTATTAAGTGTGCGTGGCGGAATTTGTCACAAATGTAAATTGTTGTCAAGAAACCATCACGTATATTTCCACTTGTCACACGTCGCATATGTAAATCAACCTTGACAGTCAGTGAAATGGTAATTCAAAAGGAAAGTGCACCCAGATTAACAAATTCCAAAACAAACTGGGATCTCTTTCGTAGTAGTCAGTAAGTACTGGAGGAAAAAATCAATCTTCAGGTACCGATAAGAAATTGTCACCAGTTGGAAGATGAATTACAACAACTCAATAAAGCAATTCACTATGCTTCTTCGGCAAGTACCCCGCCTATGAAAAACAAGAAGAAGTTTAACATATCCTACCCAATGGAAGTTAGAGAGTTGGTAAAACCTGGCAAATAACTAGAACACCGGAGAACAAAACAATTCTTAACAATTTAGATAATAGTCTCAAATCTCTTCTCTGCTTAAAGAATTTAAAAGTGCATCAATCAACAGATATCTAGTTAGCCTAACCGGTCAAAAAAAATCTGATTATTCTCTGTGGAAGGCGACGAAGGGACTCAAAAGTCCCAAAATGCAAGTTCCTCCACTTAAAAAGTAGGATGGAACCTGGGCAAGAGGTCCTAAAGAGAAGGTTGATCTGTTTGCGGAGTATCTCGAGGATACCTTCCAACCACTACCAAGACAAACGGCCTATGAAAATATAATATCATTCCACAAGCTAGATGATTTTGATATACGCCCAGTAACTCTCAAAGAATTAAAAGAAGAAGTAAAAAGTAACATGAATGTTAAAAAAGCCCCAGGATATGACTTGATTACTTGCCAAATAATCAAGACTCTACCAGATAAAGGATTTCGTAAGCTATTACACATAATCAATGCAAACTTTCGGTTAAAATATGTTCCGTGGCAATGGAAAGTAGCAGAAGTAATCATGATAGCAAAACCTGATAAACCACCTAACGATAAAAAATCACACAGGCCAATTTCATTGCTGCCAATTATGTCAAAACTCTTTGAAAAATTATTACTAAAAAGACTTAAACCAATAATTGTGAACCAAAAACTAATTCCTTCACATCAATTTGGATTCAGGGAAAAGGACTCCACAATTGAACAGGTGCATACAATCACCAACGTTATTGAAAGAATGTTAGAACGCAAAAAAGTATGCTCCAGCATATTTCTGAACGTCGCCCAAGCATTCGATAAAGTTTGGCACAGTGGACTGGGATTCAAGCTGCTCAGAGATCTGCCGAGGAAATTCTATGCCACACTAAGATTTTATTTATCCAATAGACATTTTCGTGTGAAATATGAGGATGAATACTCCGAACTAAAGAAAATCTCTGCCGGTGTTCCACAGGGGAGTGTCTTAGGACCAATCCTGTATTTATTATATACAAGGGATATTCCAACAACAGATGAAGGAACCATAGCCACCTTTGCAGATGACACAGCAATCATGGCGATTGGAAGTAATGTCGCTGATGCAACGAGCATACTCCAGAAGATTACCAATGCGGTTTCTAACTGGACTAAGCGCTGGAGAATCAAGCTTAATGAGACGAAATCCATGCATATTAACTTTACATATCAAAAGGCTTCCCATCTACCGAAACTAATTAACTCACGACCGGTGTCATATGCAAACAAAGCTAAATATCTGGGCATGACTCTCGATGCCAAGCTGAAGTGGAGAGAGCACGTCAAAAAGAAAAAAGAAGAACTTAATATTAAGTTCAGAAAAATGTATTGGCTCATAGGTAGAGGCTCTGAGCTTACAATATACAACAAGCTGCTGCTATATCGGCAAATACTGAAGCCAATATGAACCTACGGTATCCAACTCTGGGGATGTACTAAGCAAACAAACGCCAAAATGATACAGACGTTTCAAAACAAGGTTCTCCGTAGCATCGTAAATTCTCCGTGGTACACAAGAAATGAAGACCTTCACAGGGACTTACAGATGGAATACATCAAAGATGAAATAAATAAGCATGCCGTCAAACACGAAATAAGGCTCCAGGAACATGGAAACCCCTATATTCGCCATATGATAGATATGGCGTTGAAAGAAAGCTTCAAAGAACGAGGCCACTTGACCTAGTCAACATACCAAATTAAAATTATATTTTAAATAGGTTTAATTAATTTTGGGACTAACCATTGGGTTTCACCCCAACAAATCAGAATTATTTAAGAAATGTAAAATTTGTAAATTTGAAAGATAAATTGCTAGATGAGCACAGTCTCAGTTGTAATTAATAAAGCAAAAAAACGATGCAATTGGGCTTTACTTTCCATGTCATTTTCATAATTTAATTAAACCAAAATGGAAAAACATATGCAAGTAATTCAACTTGTTAAGAGAAAATTGCTTATATCAGTTGCTTTCCAATCGACCACCGCAAATACTTATAACCACTTAAGGTTTATGTCTTTGCTAAATTAACTGCTCATGAAAGTAGTTACGATAAATTTGTCATTTGTAAAAATATAATTGAATGTTATATGTGAAGCGTTAATAAAATTCCGGTATAGATATTTTTTTATTAAAAAGTTAATAATACACTGGAACAATAAACTACACATTTGTAGGTTATGTTTTGCTTTTGTCATTTGTTGTGCTTTCAAATCGACATTTTATCCAACACACATTTTTCGCAATTACAAGTACTTGTGGTGGTCGATTGGAAAGCAACTAACATCAAACAGAATTTTCAATGAAAACTCGATCAAAATATTTATAAACATTTTTCGTCGTTATGTTTCTTGTTCAGAAATAGTATATTGTATAATTAGGAGGAAAAATACTGCATTCCCGGACGATAGTGGAAACCACGGGAGTCCGGGAATGCACTTTTCCTCCGAATTGTACATACTATTATTTCTCCGATCGGACTTTAAAACGAATATAAACCCAAAATAATTTTTAGTATTATTCATTAATTATCATAAGAAGAAATCAAAACAAAGTAAAAAATCGAAAATAATATAAAATTATTGCTTCGTTAGCCACGACATCATAAGACATAAATACATTTTGTTTTTTTTTTCCAAAAGTTGTCAAGTTTGTGTACCTATTTGATTTATAAAAAACGTGTGAACGAAATTTAAGGGATACAACTGATTCCAGTATGTTGTATTTGTTGCTAAGCAACAAGTATTAATAGTACGAGAATATTTTTTCTGGCCTAGGCCGGGAATATATTCCCGTTTGGATTTTTAATTGTTTAGAAGAAATAAAAGTACACTTATAAGGCTAAACGCATTTATTTATTTTAATTTAACAGTATACATAATAATCAATTTTTATTTGATAAATCTATGCCAAACTCATCTATGCCAACATTTATGTGTTATGTGTTGTAGTTATATTTTACTTATTTGTAATATTAACGGTTATCGTACAATTAGTACAATTATTGAACATTGGTGGATTAGTAGTATCGCATCGCAGGATTGTTGTTTATATATTGCTATTAAAATCATTAACATTATTTGCATCGGCTGTTTCATTATTCGTTGTATCGAAAATCTTAAGATCAAGTTCAATTTTATTGATAATGGATTCATCGATATACCCTTCAGCAACAGTCGATGACTTCCATCCTCCAAATCTTTTTAAGCATGTTAAATCTGCGCCATTATCAACTAAAATTGTCGCAGATGAACGGCGGAAACAGTACCCTGTGTATTGTTTTGCGTCTGGCAATTTTAAAAAGTAGCAACAATTTGTGGCATTTTACCAAACTGATGTATGCCAACTACTTGTTTGAAACCTTTACCATTTGTGTAGTTGAAAAAAAACGCAAAGAATTTAAATCTTTTGGACGCGAAGCTATATATTTTCTGTAATATTATAAATAAGTTTCGTTTACGATTGCTGCGTTTTTCTGAAATATGGTGTTCGAGACCGCGATAAAATATAGGGAAAATACAGGGAAATTTAGACAAAAAAATTTAGAACAACAACTTTAACTAACTTCAAGTCAATAATTTTGACATTTAATTTTTGTTTTATAATTAAACACAATAATATCCTATATTAAAATAAATTAATTAATTTCACCAGCAAACATTAAGATATACATTTTTACTTATTAAAAATACAATTCAGTCATTTTATTTTCATTCTTTCAAATTTCCAGTTGTAAATGAAGTAAGGAAGAATCAAAAAATTGTGCACTAAAAAAATGTCCCTGTTTCGTCAGTTCAGCAATTATTAAGTTTTTTGATGAACTCGGTTGTACTCTACATGATATCCAGAGTTATTCAGAGTTGTTGAGAACAAGCATAAATAAACTTTATTCGATAATATAATGCAAGATATTGACTTAGTATAAGCTCTTTAGGATTCGATTGAGTAAATCCGAAGCACAAATATTTTGATAATATGTGAATTGTTTAAAAAATCAAAATATAATTTATCGCGGTCTAGAGCAGCTGTTTCAAAAAAACGCAGCAGATAAATGATCGTGGTTTATTTGTCTTGTTATTCGGGATTTTAACTAAAAGTTTAGATCCCAAATCACTAATGTCAGTAATTTCCATGCGGGCTAGTTCGAAAATGATTTGATGTGTTTAGATTGACGATAATCCATAAAGCGTTTATAAGCATTTTCGTATTTTTCCTTCGATTTTTGCGGGAGTAAATCACATGTAGCTGAATTAGCTGCTTCCACTACAGCGAAGTACAAGATAAGGATAATTCGCTTTCACTGTCCATATCCCTTAAATTTCGTTCACACGTTTTTTATAAATCAAATAGGTACACAAACTTGACAACTTTTGGAAAAAAAAAACAAAATGTATTTATGTCTTATGATGTCGTGGCTAACGAAGCAATAATTTTATATTATTTTCGATTTTTTACTTTGTTTTGATTTCTTCTTATGATAATTAATGAATAATACTAAAAATTATTTTGGGTTTATATTCGTTTTAAAGTCCGATCGGAGAAATAATAGTATGTACAATTCGGAGGAAAAGTGCATTCCCGGACTCCCGTGGTTTCCACTATCGTCCGGGAATGCAGTATTTTTCCTCCTAATTGTACAATATACTATAGTTTGTGGATATTGTGTTTTTGGATGATTTTGGAATGAATTGTTTTAGGGATGGTTTTGTGATTAAGTGCACCTTTGAAGGTTGATATGTGTTAGTAAGAAAAAGATCAAGCCGAAAAGTTTTAGTTAGAAGAGCTAATATGCCGTGAAGACATTCTTCTCCTCGTTTTGCCGTACGAGGTTAGCTAACTGATATCGTTTGATCGTTGCCTGTATGTTAGTTGGATGATTTACTACCTTATTTTGATCAAGAGTTTTGTGAATAAAATTGTAAAATATTTTAGTTTTATTGGAGAGATTTTTATTTTTTGTAACTTTACAATGTTTTCTTTTACAATTGAATTAGACATGTTATTTTAGCTGTAGCCTGTTTACTTGATTGCCGTCGAGGTTTGACGAGTGGATCGACGAAACTTCTAAGGCTTTACACTGATTTGTACTTGTATTGAATAAAATTTTGAATCTTATATAATAAATTTTTTTGAGAATTCAACAATTTTAAATTTATTTAATGCGCGCTATTTGTTAATTTTTAATAAAGTTCACCAAATTTTCCATCATCAAAAATTTTATTGATTGCAGTTTATGCAATGTCGATGATCGATATACTTGGGATATAACAACTGTCTGCACACCAATAGCAACAACCTAAAATAAAAATATTTTGTAAAATTAGTTAAGTTTATAGCTTTATTGATGTCAGTTAATTTCTATATTATTGATAAAATTCATACTCACGTTAATTTCATTTGAATACAGTTGACCATGTCGAGCAGCTGATCGGGTTATTGACATCAGTAAAGTTGTTTTGTGATGTTAATCTCGCTTTTAACGTTTCTGAAATGAAATCAAATTAGATTATTATAATAAATCCTTAGATAATAATTTAAATCTACTTATCTCTAAATGTATTTTCTGTAACTTATTTGTGCTGACATTTTCGTTGAACATTTCGTTTAACCTATGATTTACCCAAAATTAACACAAATGAATTAGATACAGAATTTATATTTGGAAACACATATCTGTTCACTTATTACTATATAAATAATTTGTTTAAACCACTTTAAATCACTCACCTTTCAAATTAGATTTAAATCTGTATTTACATCACCCAAACAAAACATAAGTGTCAAAATAGATCCAACGGTTGAAATGTATTGAGCAATTTATTTTTGCATACCTTCCGGCGAATATACATTTGAATTATTGCATTTGTTCATTAAGATAATATTCGTCTCTTTTATGATGACATGGAAATATGTAAATTATGTATTTATCTCTTACGTAATATCGATTCACAATAATGTTTTGTATTGTAATTACAAAGTAGAATTTACGATTGAGGTGTTGTAGTAATATCAATCCAACAAACATATACTCGTATACAAAGTGTAAATACCGTACGAAAAATTATATAAAATAAAATTTACAAGTGAGATACATTTTATAAGGAGAAAATTGAACCGAACCAGCATTTTTCATTTCGGAAAATCACCTTTACCGTACCAGCAGCGTACAACAACAATGTATAATGCATGTCACTCGTGTGCAATACTCATACTATGTTTTGTTGTTGCTTTGATATATTTTTTAATTTCGTAACAACAATGTATAACGTACGTAGCGCGAATGTGATGCTTGTAACTTGCTAGCGCCAAGCTGTTACATTGTTTATTTTCGAAATTTAACCTGACATACGATCAGTTCATGCAAAACACATTTGATGATATGTTTACCGATGCACCGTGCTAAATTGCAGTAAACTTTCATTCAGCATATAGGACTGATGTACACTTCATCGTTATCATTTATGTGTTGCACGATTATGTTGTTGATTAATTTGGCTTCCGATTTACACCTTTCTCTTTGCATTGGTGTATGTAAATTTATTGATTTTATTTGATTGTTACGGATGAGCCTTATGGTCTTTTTAAATCATTAGTATAGTGATTACCGCCGTGGAATATTACTTTAAATTAAAGATAAAGGTAATATTTAAAATAAGTGATTTTCTGAATTGTGCAAATAACTAAATTCATTAATTTGTATATAAATTTGTTATTGTATATTAATTAATCGTGTAGTAACTAGTGGCAATTAGTGATTAACGCCGCATATTTTTTTTGATGCTAATGTAACAGCATGGCGCTGTTACAAAGCGTAGGGACGACTCACCCTCAAGAAAAGATCTCAAAGCTCGGCTTAAGTACTACTCCAAAAATGTTTCTATAAATTTATTCTCGAGACAACGTTGATTTTTATTGTAATCTAGAGTTATCTAACATCTTTGGTGTGGTATACGCCCCAGGTCTTACCGTTTTCGGCTCCAATCTCATATGATACATGATTTTTCATAAGAGAAAACCGGGTTTAAATTTTTAAGCAAGCTTTCCAGAAAATTTTTTAGGTGCGCTACTTTAAACGAAGTTTCGAACAAATACCTTCTGGCCTATATTAAATGTTCTATGTCTAGATCGTAGATTATACACACTGGAACTATGTTCATATGCTTTCCGCAGATGACTCAAACACAATTTTGTGTTGATGTAGATAATAAATCTGCATTACACTGATACGTTCCGAAATATCCTCGTCTTCATTTTCGCTTAAGTTTGTCAAGACAGGCCCTTCATCTACTTCATTTCCATTACTATCAGGGATATGTATAACCAATCCCTTTAAAGATTTTTCAACATCTTTATTGAACTTTGCGTATTACATAAGTCATTCAGACATCCAGATAATTTATTGCAGTTTATTATAAGATCTTGAGCTACCACATTAGTTAGACCGGTTTTAGATTTAAATATCCTGATAAGACGACCTAACACATGTTCAACCCCAGCTTTGAACAATTCTAAGGTGTCGGAATTCATAGTATCACCAGTCTGCACAGTTAAAAAAAGTTGTCATATACGTTATTAATTATATTTTTAACACTATGCGCCGTTGGTACTTGACCAACAGGACAAGCGATATGCAATGCAAAGCGATTGAAATACTGACACGCAAAAACTAAAAGAAATTTGTTACGAAAACAGTAACAAATAATTCTTATTTTTTAGTTAGTTACTAACAACCTATTATTACGATAAAGCGGTAAGAATAGCAAAAACCAATAATTCACACACACACCTTCACATAAAAACGGATATATTGTATTAAAACATACATGATAACAAAAAGTCTTGGTATTCCCACGTGTCGCCATGTTTTATAATTTTTATACGAGTTATTTTTTTTTAACATTACTCGGACAAAAACTTGCGTGTAATACTCCATTTTTTTATATACCTATGTAACTGGCACTTCACGTTTAAAAACTAGTTTAAAACTAACTACTTTTTAAATTTTACTTCTTTATTTAATTGAATTACCTACCCTTAAATACAGGGTGTCCGCCGGGAAGGTATACTACTTTGTTTTGCCGCCATTTAGGCAAATATTAGTATTGACAGTTCATACTTGACAGTCGTGAAGTAGACACGTAGCAAATTTATTATGGAAAAATATTCGATAAACCGTCGTGTATTAATCGTTAAAACATTTTATCAAAATCAATCATCGATTACTGTGACGATGAGAAAGTTACGTGAAATTTTTGGGAGAAACAACGTGCCAACAAGACGCACTATTTATCGTGTAGTAAATGATTTCGAAGAAAGAGGGTCTGTAAGTGATAGGCCTACACATGGGCCACAACGTACTGCAAGATCGGCTGAAAACATTACTGCTGTTCAAGAAAGTGTTCAAAACAATCCATCAACCTCAATTCGACGCCGTGCTCAGGAGCTTGGTCTTCAAAGAACAAGTTTGGCTACAACTTTGCACAAGGATTTGCATTTGTTTCCATTTAAGATTCAGTTGACACAAGAGCTTCTTCCACAAGACCATTTACGTCGCCGTACATATGCCAATAGGATGTTACAGCTCGAACATGATAACCCCGATTTTCATGAAAAAATCATAATGAGTGACGAGGCACATTTTCATTTAAATGGATATGTCAATAAACAGAATAGTCGGTTCTGGGCAATGGAAAACCCTCACATTATTCATCAGTCACCTTCAAATTCGGGTTCGGGCTAACTTCAGCGACTTGGATGTTGGCCCTTACAATTTGTTCACTTGGCTGGCACATCTCTGCCTATTGTACATGCCTGGGTAAAATGATTACCTGAGCATTTTACACATGGATCCCGGGCGCAATATCTTTGGGTGTGATTAAATGCTTGACATTTCTTGCATTGGGGTATGCGTGTTGTGGTTCTCCTCATTGGTTCAATTTTCACCTTCATGTGAAGGATTCCTTTTATTCCATAAATCTTTTGAACATTTTCTTTGTTGTCAAACACTAGCATAAAAAGAGGGAGTCCTCTTTTACTGATAATTTGGTTTCCTTCCTGAATTTCTGTTCTCTGTTTTAACAATATTCACAGCATCTGCTATTTTAAGACCGTTATTTTGTAAGTCTTCCATTATTTCTTTGCTTGAGCAAGAGTGATGCAAACCTCTTGCCATGACTTTTATAGGTCGGGCCTGTTTGTTCTCGTAAGTGAACCACTGATACTTTTCAGCATTTAATTTCAGAGATAAGGTTCTTAAGTATCTGAGTCCAGAGTATTAATTTTCCAAACGTCATTATTTAACGCCGTTTATTATATTTAACAACCTTAAAGTCTTTGTCAGTAACCGATTTCATCAGTGACTGAATTTCTGGATAACTGGTTACACCCACAATATTTATTGGCGGGGGTGATTTTTCTTTCGGTTGCACCAAATTTGGTGTAATGTTCTTGGTAGATTTCCTACCTTTTGATTGATTGGCTTTGGGTAGAGCAACGTTTGAATCTGGACTAGATTGTCCCCTACCATTTAATTGCTCAGCCTCAGGTGACGATTCAGCTTTTCTTTTCTTACTCTTCCTGGACTGGTTTTTCTTCTTTAGGATACCGACCGTCTCTCTTTGTAATTCAACTTCATCAGTGGAGTAGATGAGTTTGTCTGAGTCAATGCTTTCTATATCACAATCTTCTTTTGAATTCCGATTCATTTCTAGGTTTTCATTTTCTTGCTTTAGATACTCAATTTCTTCGCTTAGCTTGGCAAATAATTGCACCATATGCTCTAGCCTCGCCAAGAGATTCATATTCTCCTTTTCTAGGTCAATAGTTGTTTTACTAGGTTCGGCTATTTGCAAAGTAAAATTTCCGGTGGCATCACTTATTTCGGGTAATGTTTGTCTAGGTCTAGTCCAATTACATCTGAAAAAATTGATTTGTCTGCAAATGTTTGTAGGTAAATAAGGAACATCCGCTTTATAAAAATATTCAATAGGCTAGAAAGAAATAAACATATAGAGAATGCCATAATTTTTATTCTACGATTAATATTAATTAATTTTTAATTACATAATTCAAAATCAAAATTTACATTTTGATCTATGGCTTGTTTTTATTATGAATCCTCAATATTTATAAGCATGAAATACTACTGTCGGCAAAAAGTAGTAAGACATTTTAATTTAAATTTCGCGCGGAAAACCATTCGTCGAAATATTTTTTTTCATGTTGGTGTGACTGTCAGTGACATCTGTGCCAAATGTCACATCAAAATAATCATTAGTGTTTAGTATACGCTCTGTCTTTTTGAAGTACAAAAAGTGCATTCGGCGATTTTTACAACGAGTGAAATTATTCAACAAAGAAGTTCCATTAAATTTTGTGTGCGGAATCAATTTTGTGGTGCCGAAACATTCAGAATGTTGCAAAAGGCCTTCGGTGATAATTGTATGTCACGAGCAAGTATTTTTGATTGGTACAAATTGTTCAAAGAGGGTCGAGAACGTGTTGACGACGAACCACTTCCAGGACGGCCATCAACATCAACTGATGATCAACACGTTAATAAAATCAAGGAATTGGTGCTCGAGAATCGACTATTTACAGCCAGAGACCTTACTAGCATCGTTGAAATATCGGAAGGATCAGTGAAAACCATTTTGAAAGATCATTTGGGCCTAAGAAAATTGAAAGCACGATTGGTTCCAAAATCACTCAATTTTTTGGAAAAACAGCGTCGCGTTGACGTATGTGAAACAATGCTTTCCGACTACCAGGATGTCATGAAACGTATTATAACTGGCGATGAGTCTTGGATCTAAGCTTGCGCCTCGAAAACAGACGATCAATCAGCCGAATATCGTGCCAAAGATGAGCCGAAGCCGAAAAAACCGCGTCAAAGCAAGTCAAAAATCAAGGTGATGTTGACAATTTTCTTCGATTATCGAGGTGTGGTGCACTCCGAATTCCTTCCAATCGGCCAAACTGTCAACAAGGAGTACTATTTGAGTGTTATGCGTCATTTGCGCGAAGCTATTCGTAAAAATAGGGCAGAATTATGGGTCGACAACTTTTGGTTTTTGCACCACGATAATGCACCTTCTCCTACTGCATTGGTTTTAAGTGATTTTTTCGAAAAAAATTCCACCCATATCGTTCCACAACCACAGTATTCGCCTGATTTAGCTCCATATGACTTTTGGCTGTTCAGCAAACTTAAACGACCGCTTCGGGAAAACCGGTTTTAGTCAATTGAAGACATTAAACGTGAATCGCTACGCGCATTGGGGGCTATTCCGGAAATTGACTTTAACAACTGTTTCGAGGATTGGAAAAAACGTTGGCACAAGTGTATTGAGGACGAGAAAGATTACTTCGGAGGGGGGGGGGGGGGGAGGGGACGAAATAGATTTGGAGAAATAAATAAAGATTTTTAAAATTATGAACAAAGTCTTGCTATTTTTTGCCCACAGTATTATTTTTATATTCGTTGGTTTTATTAGCATAAAAATACTCGGACCGAATATGTTTTATGGTAACAGTTTTATTTTCATGGCAGATTTTGCAAAAAATAAAATAAAATCTTCTGGAAAATTTTGCATCTTTATATGTGTATAATGGGTGAAATAATTTTGGCGTGAATCCATCCCATGGCTAATTGGCTGTAATAGACGATACTCGCTACTCGCGAAGGGAATATAAAATAAGATTTTCAGCTACTCAAAAAATTCAGAAAATTTAAAAATTTTGAAAACTTATGAAAGTATTAAAAACATTTAACATTTTATTACACGAAAATTGCATTTTTAGTTTGTAAAAGCATAACATTAATTTAAAGCATTTATAGCATAACATTAATGTAAAGTTTTTAAATTTTGTGTATCTACCTCAGTTCATAAGATCTCATAATACACTATTTGGAAACCATGTTGTTCCAATCAACAATAACAACACTGGTTAACCTCCAGTAATGAAGGGGTAAATACTCGTATGCTAATTGAGAACATTTTATAGAAAAATGTATTGCACATTTCTTTGAATAACAAAACAATATCAGGTCAGGGTCAGGTCAATTATTTAACGTGCTTAACATTAAAAGCAATTGTTTTGTAAGCGTGTAAAAAAATTATTTTTGAAAATAAATGAATATATTTATTATTCAGCGTATTTGATTATTCCGTTCCGATTACTGACTTGGTCGTCAAGGGCTACAGTTTTTTTTTATTTTATAAACAGGTAACTGATTATTGATTTTCACTAACTGATTTAAAAAACAAATTTAATCAATCATCATTTTTCATTAGTTTTATTTAAATCAACAAGACCACCTATTTGATTGGTATTAAGTTAAGAGATTTTCAAGAGAACCTCTTAACTCAATACGCTTAGAATCGCAAAATGGTCTTATGTAAGAGAAATCTCTTAATTATGAGACATTTTGCAGTTAAGCTTAAATGAGTTTCGAGACATTTATTTGCATATAACAAGTTCCAAAATGTCATACAATTTATCGCACGGTTCGGTTTGTTTGCATAATTGCAATTATTTGAAAAATAAGTGGAAACAGAAAAACTAAAATATTAGCCCCGTGTTTTAATATTGGAGCACTATCCGGCGCCGAAGGGAAATTTCTATTGAAACTGTAGCTATTTATTCACTGGTGTCACTATAGCATAAAAATGAAAAAATAAATTCATCCTTAAAACAAACATTTAACGACTTGAAATATACCAATTAACATTTATTTTGGCATGACATTATAAAAAATAAATCATTAAATTTTTATTGTAAGATTAAGTTTCTAATGGTTTAAGAGTTGTACAAAACAGGAAATTTAAAATTCCCTTTGAAATGGATAGCGCTCTCGATAGCGGCTCCCGCTAAATAGGTAGAGCAAAATATTTTTTTATCGACTTTTAACTAAAAAGTTGAATGAATAATCTTAGTCCAGAATTAAATAAATTAATTATATGCAAAAGTAGCGCGCTAAATATAAGTTTTGACATAGAAAATTGCGTGCTTCGGATACAGCTATCGGGCGCTAATAAAAAAAACACCCATATTATCTTAAAAAGTAGAATACTCAACATAAAACAAAAATTGCAATTTCCAGAAAAACTTTCGATATGACAACGTACATGGCTTAACTGATATATAAAATGTTCATCAATGGCAACAATGTAGCGTTATGCCGGGTTTCCACCAAACGAACAGTTTTTAAAACAGTTCTGTTTTCAGAAAGCAAAACAAAAACATGTTTTTGTTTATTACAAACAGTTTCCTTTTTTCAAAACAAACTGTTGCATAAGACTTGTTTGTTCTATTTATTGAGTGTTTATTCTGTGTATCCGTATGTTCAAGTTTGCAAAAATGTCAGATGACGACGAGACATTTATTTTTAGTTGTGGACTTTTTTTAATTAGTGAGACCCGAAAGCTGAGATATTGGGTTAGTTCTTTATTAAAACGGAGAGTTAATTACGGCATAGAAGTATTGTTATGTGATTTAAGTACTGACGACATAGGATTAAACGGAGAATTGAGATCATCTTTCCGAATTTAAACTAGAATGTCAAGTACCGATTTCGAATTTTTAATTAATATGCTGGGACCAAAAATCGCCAAGAAAATACAAATTACCAGGATGCAATTTCAGTGACGAATCGTCTGGCAGTAACATTAAGATACTTGGCCACTGGAGACAGTTTTCAATCTTTAAAATATTTATTCAAAGTTTCAATTTCTTCTGTATCAAGGATCATACCGAAAGTATGTGAAGCCATATACGATGTTCTCCAACATTATATTAAAGTAAGATCAATTAATATGTATTAGTAATTTAATGATATCAATAAGATCTGATAATTATAACCCTAAATATTAATCTACATGTACAGTGCCGAGCTATTATATTAAAATTATTCGGTTCTCAGGAAATCTCATTCAAATATATTTAATATACGAGTACATATTATCCCTCTTTTAAGATACTGGTACGATTTATATTTAATTATAAAAATTATAAAATAAACTTATTTATCATTCATTTTAGAATAATTTTTTCAAATTTTATCTAGTTGCCTTTACTTAAATATTACCTTCCAGCAGGAAAGCCATTGACGACACACTAATTACTAATTTACGTTTGTTACCAGTCTGAGATGAATCGTTTATGACAAGTCTAATACGAGGTGACAAGTCATAGACGAGTCGCATGTGTCCATGTCTGAGATTAATTGTATGTGATATATCCCCAGCAAACGTAGAAGAAGTTCCAGAACTAGTGCAAAAGTAGTGATAAAAGTATTTGTGTGTCACCTTGTGAAAAAGGATGGGCGTCGGGAAAAATTCATCAGTTTTATAAAAAAATTTAGTAAACATACGAAATTTTTGCGAATTCTAAATTAGTATAGTTACCGGTAGTTAATCTAGTTAATTTGTTTTTTTTTTTTTTGCAATTTCGCGTTCGCCCAATTCAACGGTTAAAGACTAATGAATTTTAGAGTTATTTTGAATATAGTTCAAATAACTTTGGTTTCAGGAAATTCTACTGTAAGTTGCGGAGTTGCAGAATGATTAAATTAATTAATGTTTCAATTATTTAGGAGGCCGGAAAATATGAATTTAGAATTAAATTTCAGGAAATTTACAGATGCTTGTGAATTAATGCTTCATTGTAACATTGTAATTGCTGATTGTGTAGTTTAGAATTGTGTTGTCATTTTATTACTAACGACTTTACATAGGTGTCTGTAATGGGTCGAGTCAACCAATTTTGGTTAGGAAGCCGAAAAGTATTAATAGAATTAAATTTCAGGAAAATTCCAGATGCATGTGAAATAATAATATTTTTTCTTAGGTTGCCGTTTTAAAGAAGCAATTGTTGAAGACCAATACCATCGTTATCCATTAAGCTATTAAGCCTTTATCCTTCATCCAGTAGATTAGAATTGTGTTGTCTTTGTGTTACTAACTATCTATACCTAGGTGTCTGTAACCGGGCCGATTCTGTCCCACTTAACTAACCTATCCAATCCTTCGGTTTTGTTATGTGTAAAAAAGGGTCTACGGTGGACCCGGCGTCATCCGGGAACTCAAGCCTAAGAACTTGGTCGTACATTCAAAATCAATCAATCAATCAATCAATCAATAAGATCTGATAATTATATTTAGCAAAAGTATGCAAACTATGTACAATATCCAATTATTTATTATTAAAATAAAATTAAGCAAAACTATTCTAGTTAGTCATTTTTGGAGTTCAGGCCAAAAGACGTAGCTACAGCCCACGCCAGAGGCTCCTCTACAATCTGATTGACCACTTCTTCTTGTCGAGCGCTAGTGTTCAACTCTTTATTCAGTAATTGTTGATCACAAATAACAATTTCAACAAACGAGTTAATTGGAATAGCTGATGGCGTGGCACTTGATGATTGTTATGGGCTGCTATATGTGATTATACGATGTATGTGAAGTTAGCCCGAAAAGTAGCCCGAAAAAAATGTATCCTTGCTAAAAGTTTAATATTTTCGGGCCAGCCCGAAAAATTTATAAACACTGCATTATCTTAAATTCTCATCCCGAAATAATTTTTACATCAGTATATTAAGCTTTTTGATTTTACATGCCGAAATAAATTTGCAAACAATTAAATAATACATATATTGTAATAAATATTTTGTTTATTCACCATACAAATATATATTATTACCAAAAATATATTATAATAATAATAATTAAAAACGAAATCATAAATTACGTTACATAGGATTACGTGGTTGCCCTCACAAAACTTTCCAAAAATTACTGCAAGTACTGCTACGAAATGTGATTAATATCACAAATCTACAATAAATATACACCCTCATTATCATATCAGTGGGATAGAAGGTTCATATTAACCCGAGTTCGCTCTTAATGATCAAAGCATAAAATTGAAATTTTCAGTGTTACAATTTATTCTGTAGCAGATTCCACAGGGATATCCGACCACTTCGGCCAATGCTTCGAGTTAGTGTTGGTCACCAGAAATCTAAGGCATATACCCACATTGCCATATCAGTGGGATAGAAGGTGCATATTAACCCGAGTCCGCACGTATACAAATCACAGCATAAAAATTGAAATTTTCAGTGTTAGATTTTCCTCTGTAGCAGATTCCACAGAGATATCCGACCACTTCGGCCGATGCCTCGAGGTAGTGTTGGCCACCAGAAATCTAAAGCATATACCCCCATTACCATATCAGTGGGATAGAAGGTTCATATTAACCCGAGTCCGCACATACAATCACAGCATAAAAATTGAAATTTTCAGTGTTAGATTTTCTTCTGTAGCAAATTTCACAGGGATATCCGACCACTTCGGCCGATGCCTCAAGTTAGTGTTGGCCACCATAAATCTAAGGCATATACCCACATTACCATATCAGTGGGATAGAAGGTTCATATTAACCCGAGTCCGCACGTATACAAATCACAGCATAAAAATTGAAATTTTCAGTGTTAGATTTTCCTCTGTAGCAGATTCCACAGAGATATCCGACCACCTCGGCCGATGCCTCAAGTTAGTGTTGGCCACCAGAAATCTAAAGCATATACCCACATTACCATATCAGTGGGATAGAAGGTTCATATTAACCCGAGTCCGCACATACAAATAACACAACATAAAAATTGAAATTTTTAGTGTTACATTTTCTTCTGTAGCAAATTTCACTGAGATATCCGACCACTTCGGCCAATGCCCCGAGTTAGTGTTGGCAACCAAAAATCTAAGTCATATATCCACATTACCATATCAGTGGGATAGAAGGTTCATATTAACCCGAGTCCGCACATACAAATCACAGCATAAAAATTGAAGTTTTCAGTGTTAGATTTTATTCTGTAGCAAATTTCACAGAGATATCCGACCACTTCGGCCGATGCCCCGAGTTAGTGTTGGCAACCATAAATCTAAGGCATATATCCACATTACCATATCAGTGGGATAGAAGGTTCATATTAACCCGAGTCCGCACATACAAATCACAGCATAAAAATTGAAATTTTCAGTGTTACATTTTATTCTGTAGCAGATTCTTCAGAAAGATAGCATTTAATATAAGCAGTATAATTATTATAGGTTAATGAAATAGAAGATTTAAATATATCCTAATCTATTCATGATGATCGAAGAAATCGAAAGATATTGGCTAATTACATGGTATTACTCATTTCACTCGTTTTATATATGTCTTTAAACATTATCGGCATCAAACATCAAAGTATCGGCACTTATGCACTACGTTTACGAACGGAAACCAAATAAAAAATAAAAAATTTTATTCAATAATTTTATTATTCATTCATCTTAATAATACATCTATTTTGAAATAATAATATTTAGGATCTAAATTAGTTATTTAAGTTTGTTTGACATAAATAATTACATGCGGATCAATCGCCTGTATATTCTTATTCCGGATTATGGCTACATAGGGATTAAGGTCATCATATTTCTCCCACTTGTCGCTTACTTTTCCGTAACTGATAAAATGTCCTTCCCCCATTTGCTGATAGCTTATTACTGAAACAAGCTCATATGAAACTTGAGTAAGTAAAATTATTGGTTCTATGTCTCCTAAAGTTGGTTTAGTTCGATCTACCGTAGTACGTTCAGAATAAATGCAGATCAGTTCTTGAAATTCGAAATTTTCCAATGTCATTTTGTTCCTGCAATTTAGACAATCTTTTATCGGAATTTCTTGAAAACATTCACTAAGTTTCGACAGTCCAAAGCAATTCAACTTTTCCATGTCCAGTAATATAAGTGATCGCTCTTCTACGCATACCGCCTCACAGTTCTCGCATTTGAGCCTTACTGTAACACTGGGCATATTTTTCAAAACATGGTTGGCTATATCCAAAATACTACTGTAACAATCCTCTAATATTCCGTAAATATTAATAAGTATTTCTTTGCGTCTCTTATAAACATCTTCTAAATTACTGTCGAGTAGTTCACAAATTAGTTTTTTTACCTTGCATTCGCCTTGTAGCAAGTTAGTCACTCCAATGGTGTTGGTTAGTTGAAGTTTATAAAATCCTAGTGCTAGTGACTGTAATAATGAATCAAGACAGCAAGTATTTTTAAAATAACTGCATGTTTTTGTTGCATTCATTATTAATGGCAGAGGAGTTGAATTCATGCTTAATAGTTTTTTTTTCACTAAGGGTTGTTTTCTTTTCGGAGTCTCTCCCTCAAAGTTAATTGAATTTTTAATCGATCTGCATTGGCTAAGAAGTTCAATTGTGTGGCTAGTTCGATCAGAGTCTGACAATTCGCATAATTTCCGAAACGTTGGTAGCTCAAATTTATTGGTTTTTACCTTCGGAGTTGAGTTTTGATTTATATTCTTTCCCTTCCATATTGATTCCCTCGCTTGGGTATCGTATAAAGTCAATTCCAATTTTTTCTTTGTATTAGTTTTTCTTAAAGTATTAGTTGGAATTTTTGTAATCAATCGTTTGTATATTGTTTTGTTTCTTTGATTAATTTGCCTTACAAAACGACCAACCTTTGTAGGAAGTTTACCGATATTTTTAGAAGTTTTCATCCGACGCTTTATTGTAGCGTTGTAATTTTCTATATGGCTATTGCTGTATCGTTTGCCATTCTTCAACAACCCGCTCCACAAAGGTAAATACGTCAGATACTTTTTCAAACTTAATTCCAAAAATTCCGGATTGTAAAAGCTGTTTGGCCCTCCAATTATATGATCTTTAGCACATCCTTGGTCTTCCCGCAAGCACCTGTCACTTATTATTTTAAAATCCAAATAAAATGGACTTTGTAAATATAATGATCTATTATGGATTTCTAAGTTTTCGGTAGGGTCGTCTTTAAAGTACAGAGTGGAATCATCTTGTCCTCCAATTATTTCAGTTATTACCTCTAACGATTTTTGTACTTTAGTGGTAATATGTTTTGATTTTAGTAAAATCGAAAAGTATTTCCATATTTGCTTTATTGTTTGATAATTATTCATCATGAAAAATGACGCAAAAATTTCTTGTATTACTTTTTGAGTTGAACTGGAAACAAAATTCTTTTTAACATCCTGCGCTATTGTATGAGCGAAATGAGAAAAGCAAAGATACAACTTTACAACTTGAGATAAATGGTTGCTCGCTTCCAAATTGTTAACCCACTTATGTGCCATTTCCAAATATTCAATAAGATTCATATGGTTAAACACGTCCATAACCGAATTAATCTCAGCAAATGAAAAATCAGTCACAACTGCATTGAAGATTGGCCATTTTTTGAAAGATCTCTCTGCAAATAAACGATACGATCTCAACCACCCTCCAATTGTATCCATAGTGTGACTGGCGCTTATCATATCTGTAATAGGATAAGGAGTGGTTGTTTCTTCAGAATTTACTGCTACTGGAATCACAACTGCGTAGTACAATACTGCTTTGCACGGTTTATACGGAGCTCTGATCAAGCTGCCGGTGGCGTCCATGTATACAACTAATTCCTCTGTTCCAATTCTGTTAAGCAATATTTTCAAAACTTCATTCTGCTGCTTACTATAAGTTACGACAAAAAATGGTCGGTAACAAATTTTTTGAATATAGCGATTCTCAATATTAGTTTTCACCATTTCTTTCGATATATCTAGAAGATCATCCGACACGTTGTCCTGCGATTTGATTGCCTCCGAACGAATTTTCCGTAATACAGCACTCGTTTTCGATTTTTGAATTGTATTATATTTTAATACAAAGTCTGCGTTCTCCTCATCAACTAGCATTTCGCCAACTGTTTCTGCCGTGTTTTGGAGTAACTTTTTCTTGTACATATCTCGAGTATGTTTTGATGTTTCGCGAAACTTGGTATTTTTATGTACAATTTCGCATTTTGTTGTGTACACGGTGAATGTACCGTTCTCTATATCACTATTAAGCAGTTTGTATTTTCTACAAGTCATTCCGTCACTTTTGTGGCCACAATAGGCTCGGAGAGTAATGTGATTTTTGCTTACATCATAACCTTTAATATTTATTTGGCACCTACTTAGCTCCGTCAGTTTATCAGAAACAAACGAAGAATAGGTGTGTGAATTCAATTTATTTTCTGCTGGCAAATAAATCTGCGCCCAAACATCAGTTGATAAACTAAGTTCATAATCTGTTTTATGAAACATACTTCCTTTCATTGTTTTTTTTTAAGTATAGAATTAGTAGAACTTTTTTGGATGGTACGTTTTAAATTGGAGTTTTGAATAGTCTTTTTCGCAAATATACCATCTGTGGAATCAAAACTATTTTCACAATGTGAATACTCCAAATCTACGTTTTGGTTTGGGGAGTGCCTGTCACATGGTGTAATTGTAATGATTTTTTCCTTTTCAGCAGTGGTTGAAAAACATTCTATATTACGAATTGGGCTAATTTCAGCAACATTTTCTTTCAAAAAATCATTGTCGTTAAACATGTAAAGATATTCCGAATCCGTTTCTATATTTAATTGAAGTTGGTCATTATTTTGCATTGTACTTTTATTTAGTACCTCTTGTTCAAAATAATTATTGCCGGTTGTATGTAACTATAATGGGGTCTTCGATTGGTGAAATCGGCACAATACCCATTGGATTCATGTGTGAGAGTTCATTCGTTGAAATGAGATTATTTTTCAGTTTCTTTCTCCAAATGTCATAAATTAAGGTCGATTCTCCTTATTATTTTTTGTTCCAATTAAACTACAAATTTGTTTCATTTGTAATGAATCGGATGAAGATATTTTAATGTTAAATTCATTTAGTGAGCGCAATGCATTTGCCAACGATTTGGAAGTGACAAGGCTACGTTTTTTTTGTTACTATACCTTCGAATGACTTGTTTCATTTTGATTAAAACTTTTATGGACTATCGCTAACACTGCTTAATACTTCAAATTCAACACTTGCAATAATCACACATCACATCAATAATTCACAAATAAGTTTTATAATCAATGTTTTCACACGTTCACTGTAATGTTTTAAATTCACAAATCTATCTTTTCACACTTTTCTAAGTTAATTTTCACATAATGTACACTGTGTTAATGAACAAATAGGTTCTGTAAATCGTAATGGTCTTAAAACCTATTAGAAATTCAAAATGAACCTACAACACTAACTTTAAACTTGATATTAGCTCATCAAAAATATTATTTTATATTACTAACACTAAAAAACACTGTTTGTTATTTTTCAAAATCAGTTTTTAAAAAAATTACAGTTACATTCCCAACTAATGATTTGTTTCTTCAAATGAAGTTGCACACGTGCAAATTTTAACTATGAAACCAAATTTACTATTCGACAAAACAAGTGTACACCTATTTACTCGGTAGATTGTTCCGCAGAATACCGTGTAAATTTAATTAGAATTGTAAAAAATTAATTAAATTAGAAATAATAAATAAAAACTTAAAATATAATTTGTTTTGTTCACACCGTGTAAAAGCGAAATCGTGTAAAAAAACACCGTGCAAATCGGGGGATGGGTGTATATGTCCTTAAAAAATTAAAATAAAAATATTTTGAAGGTTTTTTTACAATATAGGGATACCGTTACAAGCGTAACTATAGAAGAAAAAATTAGTACAAATTATAATTTCGGTTTTATGAATTCATAAAATGTAGAATACAATGATGATGTCTCGCCTTTATTTAATGTAGTTTGTTCCATATGATAGTGCTTCACAATAAAAAGCTGCTTTTCATGAAAAGCTGTTTTTATTGTGAAGCACAATTTTATGGAAATATTTATAAAACTATCAATATTGACAACGAGAGTACGAGTTTCAAATTCAATATACTGGAAAACAAACCTAAACAGCGGCATTAAACAAAGTGTTCGGAAATCCCTGTGGAAACTAATGTAAAGTAGGGAATGTATTGTAAAAATTGTAAATGTTTGTGTACCGATTGTCATGTACAGACTCGAATACATATGAATTATCTATCCAACTGATATGGTAATGAGGCTATATGTCTTTGATATCTGATGCCCAAAAAAACTCGCGGAGTTCCATGAAGTATTCGGATATCGTGGTGAAATCTGCTACAGAAGAAAATGTAACACTAAAAATTTCAATTTTTATGTTGTGTTATTTGAATGTGCGGACTCGGGTTAATATGAACCTTCTATCCCACTGATATGGTAATGTGGGTATATGCTTTAGATTTCTGGTGGCCAACATTAACTTGAGGCATCGGCCGAGGTGGTCGGATATCTCTGTGGAATCTGCTACAGAGGAAAATCTAACACTGAAAATTTCAATTTTTATGCTGTGATTTGTATACGTGCGGACTCGGGTTAATATGAACCTTCTATCCCACTGATATGGTAATGTGGGTATATGCCTTAGATTTATGGTGGCCAACACTAACTTGAGGCATCGGCCGAAGTGGTCGGATATCCCTGTGAAATTTGCTACAGAAGAAAATCTAACACTGAAAATTTCAATTTTTATGCTGTGATTGTATGTGCGGACTCGGGTTTATATGCACCTTCTGTCCCACTGATATGGCAATGTGGGTATATGCCTTAGATTTCTGGTGACCAACACTAACTCGAAGCATTGGCCGAAGTGGTCGGATATCCCTGTGGAATCTGCTACAGAATAAATTGTAACACTGAAAATTTCAATTTTATGCTTTGATCATTAAGAGCGAACTCGGGTTAATATGAACCTTCTATCCCACTGATATGATAATGAGGGTGTATATTTATTGTAGATTTGTGATATTAATCACATTTCGTAGCAGTACTTGCAGTAATTTTTGGAAAGTTTTGTGAGGGAAACCACGTAATCCTATGTAACGTAATTTATGATTTCGTTTTTAATTATTATTATTATAATATATTTTTGGTAATAATATATATTTGTATGGTGAATAAACAAAATATTTATTTATTAAGTTTTATTACAATATATGTATTATTTAATTGTTTGCAAATTTATTTCGGCATGTAAAATGAGGGATGAGAATTTAAGATAATGCAGTGTTTATAAATTTTTCGGGCTGGCCCGAAAATATTAAACTTTTAGCAAGGACACATTTTTTCGGGCTACTTTTCGGGCTAACTTCACATACATGATTATACGAGTAGGTACATCATATTTTCATAAATCTGCGTCGTGCAATATATTGTTGATTAAATGCTATACAGTAGCTTTTGCGTAATGTGTTTTTAAATTTCGTATTGTCAGACCCACAAGTTCACCAAACACCTCGTAGTCATCGCGCGATGAGTTTTGTTTTGTTTTCCGGTCATCATAGACTGACTTCATCATTTCAAATGCCTCTTGATGAATATAGGTAGCAGCCGGCTTTTATTTTGTTTGTTTGGTTGTCGCTTTGAGAATAGCAAGAGTACGGTCGGGGGTCAATGAAAATGTCTTTCCTGGAGCTGGTGAAGGCGTTCCCGATGGATTTTCACTATTTTCCTGGTCAGGCCTTTCATGGTCAGTTGTAATTGGCCCGTCATTAGAAGTATTATCTGATGATATGTCAGTGCCCTGAAAATAAGTTGAAAAATATGAAGAAAATATAAATACTTTGATAATAAATAATAATAGAAATAACTAATAGTTGTCAATATGTTTTAGGCACCCACAAATCCAGAGGAATGGGAAAAAATTGCAAGCGACTACAACACTATGTGGAATTTCCCTATGTGCTTTGGGAGCATGGACGGTAAGCACGATGTTATACAATCTCCAAAGTTCAGCGGCAGTGAATTCTTTAATTATAAAGGAACATTTAGCATTGTGCTCTTTGCTGTAGTAGATGCTAATTATAAATTCATTTACATTCACGTTGGTGGTCAATGGCGAACCTCAGACGGAGAGTAAGTAAGTACCGCGTTCGCAAAGGTACTTCAACGTTTGAAGCTTAATTTGCCTCCAGAATCATCCCTACCAGGACGAACAGAACCTGTACCGTACGTTTTAGTGGCAGACGAGGCGTTCCCGTTATCATTAAAAAGAACGAATATTTAATTATCACCTTTCAAGGGGAATAAGAGTGGTAGAAAATGTCTTCGGTATTTTAGCTTCCGTATTTAGAGTTCTGCGTAAGCCTATACTCTTAGAAAGAACCAGCAAAGGCAGAAAAAATAGTTATTGCATGTAGATGTTTACATAACTTACGCAGCGATTTACAATCATGAGATATATACTGTCCTCCAGGTTCTTTTGACTTGGAAGATTTTGAAAATGGAACTGTGTTAGAAGGAGCAAGACGATTTCAACAAGATTCAAATGCACTTCAGTCTTTATTACCGATCCAACGAAAGGCAAGAAAACCTGCTGCGCGACCACTTCTTATACGAAACGAATTCAGCGAATATTTCACATCGGAACTGGGACAGGTACCATGACAAGATTCTTGTCAGTAATTATAACAACATAATTATATAACATATTAACATATCCTAATAACATAACATATCATAACATATTATATTATATATTGTAAAATTTATGTTAAAATAAATAAATATAAAAAAAATACATATTTGTTTTAAATATGCCTCGAAATTAAAAACTTACCTCCATATCCAAATTTAAACCACCTTCCCGCTCTTTTTTCGGTTTATTTTTGTCATTTAGGAAGCTCATGACATCATATCCAAACCACTTGGCAACAAAGGAGCGGCCAGCACCAGACTTTTTCATACTTTTGTACTTTCTTCTTTCGCGTTTGTACTGACTAATTAAATTTTCGATTTTTCTATCAACTTCATAGCTGGAAATTTCGAAGAAATTGCCAATTTCCTTCAGTGAATCTTGTTTTTCATTTTTATTTTTATAATCAGTGTTTGTTGGGTCTCACACGTTAGTATGTTGGCGATACATTTCAATAAGCGTGCTGCACTCAATTTTAGTCCACTGTTTTTTGGAGCTCATTGCCTAAAATAAAATTAAAATTATGTATAGGTATAATATATTATCCCGTCAACTCTTTTATTCATAATAAAAATTAATACAAAAGTATAACCTAAAATCTTTAACTAATTATTATGAAATATTTATTTATAATTGAATAAATAATTTAACACAAAAAATAAAACAACGGTACTTACTTTTAAATGATGACAGTCTTCAAAAATCACAATAAAGTTGATTGGAAATGGAAATTTGAGATGGCGTTCTACAATATTCTATGAATTTGACAAATAAAAATTAATCTGTAGACGAATACTTCCATTACTGTACGCTAATTTGCCATGGCCAATAGATTCTATACCCTGTTGGTCAATTTATAAGGAAACATAAAGACCCATTGAACGTGGGAATTCCCGCCATTCGAATATATGGGACACGAATAACACATCGGTTCCGCTGAAAAATAAAAAAATTCTCCAGCCTTAGGGTTTAAAAAGTCTGCAAGTTTGTTGATTTAGAAAAGTTCTAGACTCCTAAGGCCATTTACCGTGTGGGCCTGAAGACCCGCCAATCATGGGAATTCCTGCTATTCAAATTTGACTCAGCGTTCCACATTCTAGCAATTAGAGGATCGAAAATTAGTCTGGGATAGGTACTCCTAAGATTTGTAATCTAAGGATTTGCCATTTCCAGTGTTTCGGTATCTGATTGTACGATTTCCCGCTATTTGAATATACACGACAAGGGAAAGTTATCGGTTCTGTTCAAAAATGGAAAACTTCTCCAGAAAACTTAAAAAAGTTTAAACGAAAACAAACTAAACAAAAAATAGAAATCCAATTTTAATTAACATTAAAAAATTTAAAAATAATTCTTCAGGATATTTTTGAAGTTATCCTTTTATAAATTAAAGTCGAATAAATCATCGATGATGTTGAATATCTTAGACAACTCCATAGTTTATAGAGTTCAAGTGCTTAAAACTCATTGTTCTGAATGGCACATGAATTAATACGTTTTCCAAGATGTAAGCTTACTCGTAATCAATGTGACAAAGCAAAACGTTAACAATAAAAGCCGCGCCCAGAAGAAGTCGTCTATTACATTGTGTTGAGTACGGAGGTAACCGAGCTACATTTTCATGAAATGGTATATTTTGGTCATAATCCCAGTCACTTTGAATATACGAAGTTATAGCGGTGTTATGAGGTTTTATTTTGGTCTCGATTAATTAACACTCACTATATTTTATTATATACATAAATTTATTTATTAATTATTTATTTATATATAAAATATTATTTTCTTATGTTAGTTCACAAAATGGCTGGGTGTGAACGATTGTTCGCGGCACTGCACTTTTTTTATTTTCTTTATGAGACCGTGTCTCTTCACTTTTCAAAACCCGACTGTCTGTTTTCGTTTTTCGTTTTTCGTAATTGCATCAGTTCTCGATATTTATCGATTAACGATAAATATCGATATTCTCGAATGTAGATGGCGAAATTGCTATATTCAGTAAAACGAGCTATGCCTCGTAATTAAGCGACGCGGAGTATAAATAGTTTTGCTACGAGGAGTGCCACGAAGTGAAAAGGATTTTTACTTTTTGAGCCGCTACATCACTCCCCTCCTGGATAGAAAACCGTAGTGTTTTAAATTGAATGATACTGTTTTTGGAACACTACGTTTTTCGACGCGGTTTACCACGAGAATTCAGTATGCTGGCTTAAGCCTGTCGATGCCAATTGTTGTGGATTTTCCATCTACATCCACAACAAAGAATTTTCGCAATTTGCGGGTCACTGGATACGGTCCAGAGTATTGTGTACTCGAGGGACTTCTGACTCTATCCACACGTACGAATACGTGTGAACAGGTTTCCAGATTTTTGGGGATGTAGTTGCCTGTTCGGTTGGATGTCTTGTGTCCGTAGGAACTAAGGCTCTCATGGTAGTACGAAGCTGCTTCACGAAATCCGAAGTATCTGTGTTTGGGTTCGAATTTTGATCTTTGATGAAGAATTCACCGGGAACCTTGATATTTTGACCATATACTAGCTCTGCTGGTGTGCAGTCTATGTCTTCCTTGACGGAGGTTCGAATACCCAATAGGATCGTAGGAAGTTCTGAACTCCAATGGGATGTATTACATCGAGCTGTTAACGTGGCTTTTAGTTGCCTGTGGAACCGTTCTACAAGACCATTCGCTTTCGGGTTGTATGCAGTTGTCCGAATGCGATGGGAACCTAGGAGCTTCGTGAGCTCGGTGAACAACGTTGATTCAAATTGTGTTCCTTGGTCTGTCGTGATGAAGAGTGGGACACCATGTCTACAGATATACTCATTGTAGAAGATCTTGCTTACGGTTTTTGCGGTCATTTCTCGGATTGGATAAGCTTCTGGCCAACGGATAAATCGGTCGACTATCGTTAAAATATAATGATGGCCGTTCGATTGGGGCAGTGGACCAATCAGGTCCATGTGGATATGTTCGAACCTGCTACTTGGTAGCTCGAATTTACCAAGTTCTGATTTCGTGTGGCGGTGAACTTTGGACTTTTGGCATGGGATACAAGATTTCGCCCAATTGCTTGTATCAGTATTCATTCTTGGCCAGAAGTATTTCGAAGCTATAAGTTTTCGCGTAGCACGGATGCCGGGATGTGATAAACCATGTAGGCTATCGAAGATTGTCCGTCGCATGTTGAGGGGAACGTAGGGTCGATTTTTACCTGTAGAAGTCTCACACCAAATTTGCTGCTTGTCTGGTAAGTCGATCCGTTGCAGGTTTACGCTTGATTTCGGTGTTCGTGCTGAAATCAATTTCTGCAATTCGTCGTCGTGTTGTTGTTGTTCAAGTAGTTCCTTCGTGTCGAAGGAGAAAACGCTGAGTTCTGTGAGAAGTGTTTCACCAGAACGAGACAAACAGTCGCTCAAAACATTGTGTTTACCTTTGATGTGATGAATGTCGGTAGTGAACTAAGCAATGTAATCGAGATGTCGTAACTGCCGGGGACTACGTTCTGATTTTGACGCAAAAGCTGTTGTAAGTGGTTTGTGGTCGGTGAAGATAGAAAAATTTCGTCCTTCGACGAAATGGCGAAAGTGTTTGATTGCTAAATACATAGCAAGGAGTTCTCTATCGAAAGTAGAGTATTTAATTTCCGCGGGAGAGAGCTTCTTTGAAAAGAACGCTAATGGTTGCCAACATCCTTTGTTGCGTTGTTGTAAGACAGCTCCAACTGCTACATTGGAAGCGTCGGTGCTTATGTTGAACTGCGCGTCATTCAATGGGTGTGCCAATAGGGTGACAGCGGCAAGAGAGCGCTTGACCTTATCGAAAGATTCTGTGCAATCTTCGGGCCAAGAGAAGTTTCTTCTGTTTTTGCCTTTCTTAAGTAAAGTGGCCAAATGCCTGTGAATGAGCGATAACAGTTCGGCTAAACGTGGTATAAAGCGGTGGTAATAGTTCACCATACCGACGAACTGCTGTATTTGGCGGATTGATGTTGGTTCTGGAAAATTTGAAATGACATCAACTCTGTCTTTCGACGGGAGGATGCCATCTTTTGAAATTGTGTGGCTCAAGAAGTCGAGTGACTTCACGCCGAAAATGCATTTCGAAGCTTTAATATTAATTCCAAATGCGGAGAGACGTTTAAATACTGACTCGAGATGTTTACTGTGTTCCATCTCGGACCGACTCGCAACGAGGATATCGTCGATGTAAGAGTAGACGAAGTCCAGCCCTTTTAACACTTCGTTAAGGAATCGCTGGAATGTCTGGGCTGAGTTACGAAGTCCATATGGCATTCGGGTAAACTCAAACAACCCAAAAGGAGTAGTAATCGCGGTTTTGTGAATATCCTCGAGAGCCATGGGGATTTGATGATATGCCCTAACCAAATCTGTTTTCGAGAAAATAGTGGCGCCGGCGAGTTTCAACGAGAAACTGTGGATGTGGGGGATAGGATATCTATCTGGGACAGTGACAGTGTTTAACTGTCGATAGTCTCCACAAGGGCGCCAGTCCTTGTCTTTCTTTTGTATCATATGTAATGGTGAGGAGACTGGTGATGATGAGGGGCGGCAAATTCCGATGTCTGTCATAAACTGAAATTCAGTTTTTGCAGCTTTTAGTTTTGTTGCGTCGAGTTGTCGTGGTTTAGCACAAGGTAATCTACCTTGTGTGACGACGTAGTGGACTACGTTATGCTTCACTGGGAGATTGTAATTCGGGGCCTTAGTGAGCGAAGGTAATTCTTCAAAAGAGCGCCGTAATCGTTACTGACGCTGAAATGTTTTGGAGATGGCGTATCAACTTGGGCGATGATTGCGTTCACAACGAGGGTAGTAATTGAATCAGAGAGTCTTCTGTTTTTCAAATCGACCACGGGACCATATTTAGACAGGAAGTCAGCACCTATAATAGGCCTGTCTACTGCCGCGATGATGAAGGGATGTGTGAACGAACGCCTGAGACCGAGATTAACCTTCAAAAGTTTTGTGTCGTAAGTGGAAATTGGGGATCCGTTTACTGCGGTAAGAATGCAAACGGTGTCTTTAGCATGTCGGGGAAACTTGTTTACAGGTATCACAGATACTTCAGTCCCCGAATCGATCAATAATTGCAGGTCTTCTGTCATGATCTTTAATGAAAAGACGGCGAGAAGAACCAATCCCACTGTTTGCCGTAGAGACAGCAGGATTTAGCGGTTTTCCGAAGACTTAAAATGTTTGGAAGTAGCTTCCCCATGAGGTACCGGTCGGAAACTGCACGGCTTGTTACAGTTGCGTACGCGTGAGCCGAAACGACGGTGGTAGTAGCAGAGTCCGGGTCGAGATGACGATCTCGACCTTGACCTGTGTCGGTACTTGAAACTCTGTCTGTTGTTTGGCGATCTTCCACGTGAACCAATGTTCATATTGGCCAGTGTTCGCTGTAGATCGGCCAATTGTTGTTGCGTCTTGTCCAGTTGTCTCTGCATTAAAGCAAGGGCTGATTCACCGTCAGCAGTTGCCTTGCTTGTGGATGGCTGGTTGAAAGCAGCAATTGGTTTGGGTGCTCTGGATTGAGCGTAAATCCAGATATTGTCGGCGACCGGTAGGATTTCCTCGATGTCGTTCTTGATATCCCGCGCCATTATCGCTCGTAAGTCATCTGGCAAACGTTTTAGCCAGAGGTTTTTGAGTAAATCGTTGTTTACTAGTTTTGAATCGCCTGCTTTTTGTTCAAGCAGACGATAAAAGTGGGACGGTTTAAGGTCTCCCATTTGTTGGAAACCGGAGAGCAACTCGTCAAGTCGTTGCTCCTCGCTGATAGTGTAGCGGTTGGTTAACGCGGATTTCAGTCGCTTGTACTTCGTGCCTGGCTGCGGGTTTCTAAAAATGTCCGTTATGAATTGTACCGTCTCTTGTGGTATCGCGCCGAGAGTATAGGCGAACTGTTCATCGTCGTCGACGATACGGTGGATTCCGAACTGGTGTTCGACGAGGATGAACCAAGCTGCCGGTTGCTCGTTCCAGAAGGGGGGTATTTTGGGTGGCATCTTATATAATTTGGTCGACGCCTACGACGCTGATGTACCAGCGTTCTTGTCGCTTTCATCTTCTGATGATGACACGGCTTTCTGTTGTTTCGGTGGCATTTTTTTTTTAAATTATTTATCTTTTTCACTTCACTCGCGATAAACGACGGCGTAGCAGAAATATTTATTTTATTGACTTAATTGTAGACTCAAAAAAAATATTCGATCGCGGAGAAGCTGAATATAATTATTTTTCCAACTACAGGGTACTGCGTACAATGAAAATGGGCAGATCGATTGAGAAAAAAAAAATCAATTACAACGAACGAGCGAATTTGCGAGAAACGGAAGTGGTGTGAGAGTTGAACCTTGACCATCATCGACTACAGATTACTATCTACATTTGTGAGAAAGGAATTTAGGGTGCGAGCCACATAAATCGTATTCGAGTGAATCACAAAATTAACCCCTTGGTAACTACGATATTATCGGATTAATTAAGTCCAATCGAGGGAAATAGTTGGGCCTCGTTGACTAAAGAAAATCGTTTCATCAACAACCAGTCCAACCAAGACCTAGACTACACCAGCGTAACGATGTTGAACAAGGTCTAGGAGCAATAGCATGGCAAAACTGAAGCAGGTGAGGAATGAACCGAAACAAATGGCGAACCATCGTGAAGGCAGCAAAATCCCTCCATCGATGTGAAAGCTAGAGAGAGAGAGAAAGAGTTATGTGGGATAGTCTACTAATTTTAGCATCAAAAATTATCCTGGGATGAGTACTTCTATATTAAAATAGAACCATTTTGTTGACAGTTAACGTTGACTATTTTGAGAATTTATTTACTGAAAATATTTGTAAATAATATTATTTAATGCTAGTATACCTGTGTCTAATAAAGGACAACATTTTTATTGTGAACTTTTAATAGTTTAGGTAACATAATATAGTAAATAGGAGAAATAGTTAACTTTTCCGACAGCTAAGAGCCTGAATTATGTTTCCATCAAAAAATGTATACTCTCGTAGAGTAATTGTTAAAAGTAAAGAAAGAAAGAAAAAACAAAAAAAAACAGAAAAAGAAACAAAAAAAACTTCTTAAAAATAGAATTATACAATTTTTTTTTAAATTTGAAAAACTTTTTAACTAAATAGTCATAATTATTACACCTTATTTAAAAGAGAATGTTATCTGCTTTTTAATGAAATTAGTACTTAAAAATCCAAATGGTTATTTTTCAAGATATTGAAGATTCTTTAATAAAAGGTGCTGTGTTGGAAGGCTCCTCTTTAAACGTCAATAACTTGATAGGCAGGCTTTAACGTGCGAAGTGATTGAATGATAGAAATGACCTCATATCTATGTATATATATATATATATATATATATATATATATATATATATATATATATATATATATATATATATATATATATATATATATATATATATATATATATATATATATACGGGAGGGCGATTGATCGTCGAAGATGAAAGACGTGTTTTTGTCTTTCTCTGTGTAGTTAAAATTAAAATTTAATTTAACACGATAAAATATGTGTTTTAATAAATAATATAATAATAACGTGTTAATAATTTAATTTAATTAAAAGTGAATTAAAATTAAAATTTATTTATTTTAATATTTTTAAATGAATATAATTGTAAATAAAATTAATTACAAATAAATTGTGTGTATTGCACAGCAATGGATGGAAATTGTGTGTAGTGCGAGCAAATGCATTACACTCATTTTATGTACGAAAATATGTTACTGTAACGACTCCAAAGGATTCATAAGATAAGTGTTTACATTACTTCAATTCATATTTTTATATATTCCATAAAAATTTTAGTTTTATTTATATAAATATGTTCTAATCGCTGTTGTGCTTGTAGAAAAGACGCATTTTTAATATGTCGCCATAGTAGTGGAATGGTACGGTTTACGTGTGTGTGTGTGTGTGTGTGTGTATATGTGGAAGCTATATACATTGCCAATGCTACTGCATAATAGGCCTTTATACTATATAGAAAAATTACATGAGTTAGTATAGGTTGTTGTCCTTGTTTGGACCACAAGGACGCGAGCGCCATGCACATAACAAAAGTTGCGTGAGACAACAAACAATTCTTTATTCGTTCCAATGAATCTGCTTTATTATCTAGTTACAATCATATTTTATCTGAAGGATCTCGATAACTATCGATATCTTGAGAAGCATTTCCAATAAAAATATTTCCATATTGAGAAATTTTTCATTTACCAACTTACTGATAGAAGCAACTACACATTTTTTTTTTATTTTTTTTTATTTTTTTTTATTTTTTTTTTTTTTTTATTTTTTTTTTTTTCAATGACACGTGTGCGTATGATTTTTAATTTCTCTCGGCTCTCGCACTTCTGTAATTTGTTTTGGTTTTGTTTCACTATATACAATACCGAATGAATTATATATGGTAAACAACATGAGTATCGATTATCGTGCGAACGTGTTAAGAGAGGAGCGTAAAGTAAAGTGCCCTTTCGTTTATATGTTTTGGTTTGGTATATTAAATACATGTTTCTGTTTTTTGTTTTGCGCTTGTTTGTTGGGTGAGAACTGAGAATAGTAAAATAAAGTATGTAAATACAATTTTGATGGGATAAATATACACTCGGATATGGCGAAATTTAATAGGGGATAAACAGGCATGATCGTGGTTTGTTCTGTTTTATTTGTTTTCTCCTTGATGGATGAATTCATTACCGCGCGTGATCATTTTTGTTTTTTTTTAATTTTAATTTGTTATTTTTGAATGTGTGTACATACCCATTCTCCGATTTACACGGTAGATTGGTTCCGCAGAAAACCATGTAAAGCCGAAAATATGATTTTTGTATGAAAACCTGTATAAATCGTAAAAGTACAATACAATTCTTAAATTATCGTTTGGTTTTTAATAATTCATTTATTTTAAAATAAAATTTATAGATAGCTAGTATAAATTAGAAATAAATAAATTCGTTGCTTGTTTTAATGGTTCTATAAATTGAAATTTTGTCGGAAGTCCTGACTTAAAACATAAGTTGTCGACAAATATAATTCAATTTATTTTCATTATTTGATTTTTAAATACATTTTTTGAATGTACCGGAAGGTCAAGGAAAACTGATTGCAACATTCTTGATTAGGGGGTCTATTTAATTATCTAAGCTTTGAGAATAACCTCAATACAATCAAATATATTAACGATCTAAAGACTTCTTGCTAAGGAATGTTGTTTTTCGGCGATCTTTCTGGTTGAATTCAGGATATGTTTTAGTGAAGTGATGTGAATGTTAGATATAAATAAATCCTGCTTTTAGTTGAATGAATTTAAATATAGGTAGCTGATGACATTACTGAATTTAAATTTAATAATTTTAGTATCAACGAAATATATAGGTCATCATATGTATGATAATGCTGTCGTGTCATTACAAATGTGAAGTCCCTCGGTTAGATGGTGTTGGATGGGAAGATAGGGTAAAATAAGGTTACAAACAGCACATGATGAGATGACCCGTAGATGTGAATTAAATAACCTAACCAGTCTTTTTGACTGATGCCGAATACATATGATGAATATTAGTATCCTTTACCTCAACCACAACTAACCCAAATTAATAAACTAACAAAATCTAATCCAGAGTGTGAATTTAATTGAGACTAACATTTTAATATATTGAAGTAGTTAGAAAACGACTTTGCTGCGGTTCGCCCTAGTTGTTTCTGTGACTAACATCCTTTCCTAACTAGCCTTATCTGTTAAGGATGCAGATGGGGCCTGGGCCCGCATGATGCTGAAATATTATTCGCATTCAGATATAATTTGTTATTTGATTGTTGATATTTCAGGATTATGGTAACATACCTAGGATCGCCATTATGGTTGGCCTGTACGCCTCAATCATATCATATCATATCATATCATATATATATATATATATATATATATATATATATATATATATACAAAATCGAAGGCAAAGCCAAAGATATTCTTTGCTTAGCCGGAAACCCTCAAACTTTTCTGGAAATCAAGCAAATATTAACGGAAGCTCTTGGTGATAAAAAAGAGCTATCCGTTTACAAGTCCCAACTTTGGGCAACACAACAGTCAGACAACATGTCAATTCATGCATACTATAATAAAACAAAAGAGATTTTACAAAGTATTAAAACCTTGGCCAAACAAAACCCAATTTATAATATATCATGGGTAGCAATCAGTGCATTTATTGAAGAAGATGCTCTCGCAGCATTCATTGCAGGATTAAAAAAGCCTCATTTCGGGTACGCTCAAGCAGCAAGACCAAAAACTCTAGAGGACGCATACGCGTTTCTGTGCAAGTTTAGCGCAAATGAGACAATCTCAAATAATTCAAAAAAAATAACTGAGATAAAAACTCAGAGTCAAAATAGAAGACAGCAATATTCCTTCATGGAAAAGAAACCTCTGGGATCAGTTCAAGATAATCCCAAACCAATTCCAATGGACATAGATCCAATACTGAGATCGAAGAAAACTTCGAACAGCAGAATTATATATAATCACGAAATCCCAGAAGAAGCTGTAGAACCGACTAATACAAATTCGGAAGAAGAACATTTTTGGGAAGAACGGGGATAAGATACAGAAGGTTAAACTTCTTACCCTACCTCAAATGCTATAATAAAGTAAATAACAAAACAATATTATTATTAATTGACACTGGGGCCAATAAAAACATAATAAGGTCTAACATCATCCCAAAAAAACTCCTAGAATCTGAAACAGCAACAGTAAAAAATGTTATAGGGGCACATAACCTATCAAAAAAATGGGTAGATTAATTTTCTTGGCTTCAACTTACCAAAATAAACTTATTATGAACACTATTTTCACAAATTTTTCACGGCATTCTAAGATCCCAATCCATGGCGGCAATGAACGCAAAAATCGATTATAAATCAAATGCGATATCCCTAAATAATAAAATATTCAAATTTTACCGTTATTACCCTACAAAAAACTTCTATAATCACACAGTAACGTTTAATACCAAAACAAATGGAGATTGGGTACCTTATGAAAATAAAGCACTAAATGACGAAATTACAATATTGCCAGGTATATACAGGGCCGAAAATTTTCAAACTACTGTCAAAATAACGACAGACAGTCCGGAACCACCTCCAAAATTATATAGATTAGGGTTAATAGTAAACTTCGAAGCAATCGAACCAATTCCAATCAACGTGAATACATCAGTGGATAAAAACGCAATTGAAAATCAAATTCGAACGAAACATTTAAGTAAACTCGAAAAAGAAATGCTCATAGAAGTAATCCACAAAAATCAAGTGGTACTGTTGAGACAAGGAGAAAAACTTTCATCCTCAACTGTAATCAAGCACAAAATAGTAACGAAGGACGAAAACCCAGTCCATACGAAAACATACACATACCCCCACCATTACAAGAAGGACGTAACTGAAAAAATGCAAGAATTGTTGGATAGTGGGATTATACAAAATTCAAATAGTCCGTACACATCTCCTATTTGGGTAGTGCTAAAAAAGGCTGACACCTCTGGAAAATAAAAAGTAAGAATTGTAATCGATTTCAGAAAATTGAATGAAAAGACAAGCAACTTTCCAACGTGCAATGAACCACGTATTGAGTGGTCTAGCAGGCAAAATTTGCTACGTATATCTGGATGATATCATAATTGTGGGTTGCAATCTGGAAAACCACATCGCAAACCTTTGCAAAGTCTTTAAACGACTGGCGGAATTCACCCTCAAAATTTCAAAATTCAGTTAGACAAGTGAGAGTTCCTCAAGCAAGAAACGGAGTTCCTGGGACACCTGATCACACAAACAGTAGTAAAACCAAATCCCGATAAAGTCCAAAAAATTATAGAATGGCCGCTACCAACGACACAAAAACAAGTGAAACAGTTCCTCGGACTTGCAGGGTATTACAGACGCTTCATCAAAGACTACTCAAAAGTTACAAAACCAATGACCAAATTTTTAAGAAAAGATCAGGTTATTAATGTAAAAGACCCTGAATATGTAAAAGCATTCGAATCACTAAAAGAGATACTGTCCACCGACCAAATATTGGCCTACCTGGACTTCTCAGAACAATTTATATTAACGATCGACGCTTCGGACTATGCCCTTGGCGCAGTATTGTCTCCAGTACAAGACAATGTGGAAAGGCCTATTGCTTTTGCATCAAGGACCCTAAATTCCAGCGAAACTAACTACGCGACCAACGAGAAAGAAGCATTAGCTATTATTTGGGCCGTAAAGAAATACAGTCCCTACCTACACGGTAAAAAATTTACTCTCGTGACCGACCACAAACCCCTAACTTTTATAAAAACTTCGGAGAAAAACTCCAATATTCTAAGGTGGCGGTTAGAATTGGATAACTTTGATTATGATATCGTTTATAAAGTGGGAAAAACTAACCTTGTCGCGGACGCCTTAAGCAGAATACCCATAGTCGAACCAAAATCGGAAATAAACTTCAGCGAGAACCACGACACTTCACGTGAACAGACCATTCATAGACAAAATTCGAACCCCGAAAGTATGTCAACACAGAACAATGTACCAAGTGATTCCGACACAATTCATTCAGCAGATACCTCAGATGAATATTTTCTTCATTTCGCGGAACGTCCTGTAAATTATTACAGGAACCAAATAATTTTCAAAATTTAATCTACACTCGACACGATCATCTCTGAAGAAGTGTTCCCAAAAGTAAAAAGAGTTATAATTATCAAGAACGATTTTAGTAAAGAAGATATATAACTCACTACCTTAAAATATACCATAATAACAAATAAAGCGCGATACTCGCCTCAGAATCCCTGTACGGTAAAATACAACGTCATATAAGGAAAACTTTTCGCACAATGGTCACTTCGTGCTTGTTAGCAAGATAGTCGAAGACGTCACCCAGGAAGAAAGACAAGATGCTCTAATCACGAAAGAACATGATCGAGCACACAGAGGAATTAAGGAGGTCGAGAACCAAATCAAACGGTCCTACTATTTTCCGAACATGATCAAGAAATTCAGAAGTTGCATTAACAGTTGTAGTATTTGCAATGTTCATAAATACGACAGGAAACCTTACAATATAAAATTATCCCCAAGACCAAGTACGAGAAAACCGCTACGTTTCAATCCATTCAGTTCAAAGAAGTTCTAAGTAACATCAATGTTAAGCTCGAATACGCATCGTTATCAGAATCAAATGGGCAAGTGGAAAAAACCCATTTCACCATTATAGAAATATACAACACAAATAAGCACAAAATCCCAAATAACAGTACTCGCGAAGTTGTAGAACTCGCGGTAGCACTCTACAATAACTCCATACATTCCTCAACCGGATTTACCCCCAATGAAGTCATCTTCAATCAATCTGACATAACAAACATAAGAATTATAAGTGAAAATGCAAAAGCAATTTATAAAGAAGTAAATAAAAAATTAGAAGGTTGTATAAATATGATGAAAAACAAAATAAAACTAAAGAAGAACCCCCTCTGAGTCAACCGATCAACAATCAATATTAAAGCCAAATATTAGAAGCAAAACGCAACCTAGGGGTATTAAAACGAAAGCAAATTTTATAACCAGAAAAACATTTAAAATCCCTAGAAATATAAAACGAAATAAAAATAAATTAAAAAGGTTGAAAAGATAAAAAAAAATTGTTTTTAATGTAATATTTTCTCATTGCTGGAATGATGTCAAAGTTTTCTTTAAACTTCTCATATTTGTAATTTTCTGTAATAATAAATATAAACTCAAAAACTAGAATTAAGAAACCTACATAAAGATTCCCTTGTATTATTAAAACTCAGTAATTGTAAAATTCAGACAGGGGTAATAAAAGTAAGTCATCCAATCAATCTTACTAATCTAGAAAATACGATAGAAGCTATTAACAATATTGTAAACGATAGATTAGAAGACAAGCTGGAATTTTACACAATAATTAAACAAAAATGTAAAAAAGCCCATGATAACTTTCATCAAATAAAACCACCAAAATACACCCGACAAAGAAGATGGGACACGTTAGGAACAGCGTGGAAATGGTTAGCGAGTAGCCCAGACGCTGAGGATTTACGTATGATAAATACCACGTTGAACAACCTTCTAAATGAGAACAATCGCCAATTCAAAATTATCGACCAAATCGATAGGAGAATCCAGTTATTAACTGACGCCATAATTAAAGCTGTTGCAAATACTTCAATCACCAACCGAATTGTTCTAACCGAACTAGAACTGCTCACAATAATAATCAATATTGACACGATCAATTCAATACTAGACGATATCCAAGATGCGATCATTAGAAATAAAGTTTCACTGCCCAGCAACAAAATAATTTCATTGAAAGAAATTATTTCCATCAGAAACATACTGGTTGACCAATGTGTTGAAATATCACTTCCGGATGTAGCCTTAAAATACGTTACACCAAAAATCGCAGTAAACAAAGATACGCTACTGTATATTAATTATATACAGCATATAAAATAAAATAAATTATTTTTATTATACATAGGCTTTTTCCAGTTAATATAATTTAAAAAAAAGCTACTGTATATCTTGGAGATACCAAGATTGGAAGAAAACAACTCTACATGCTAACCATCGCACCACTAGTAGTCAACGGTAGTATTATTCAAAAATATCCACAATATCTGATCAAATCAAACTCAAAGTTATTCACAACCTCCGATCATAACAATTATGTACAAAACCACACGGAAATAAGTGAATTCAAGTATGAATGCATTAAACCTCTTATAATGGGGAGTCAAGCCTAATGCAATGTTACACCAGAAGCAAAAACTACAGTGCAATTCATATCAGAAGACAAGTTATTAATAAATAACGCAAACAACATACATCTTTCATTCAATTGCGGTCCAGATAATCGAACGGTTACAGGAAACTTCATCGTAACATTCTGGAATTGTACAATTACAGTTAACTCCGAAGAATTCCAGTCATACGAATGGATAGGCTCAGACGAAGTAATCCACACATAATAACAACACCAGACATTGCCACAATCAACCAAGAAAATATCAGGAACAGAAAATGGCTAAACAATGTTCACCTAAGGCAAATCAACCATCAAGCATGGATATGGACGCTTTCGGGAGGAATATCACTCTCTATTGTCAGCATAATTGTACTAATTGTTTACATTTATATTCGCATCAGAACAGTCACACCTCGTCATATCAAGATGATCTACTAAGAAAAGCAGGCATTGGATCAAAGGTCGAGGACGTCCTTTCTCCACCCCTGGCAGGAGTTATAAATTTCTCATATCATCTAACAATAGATATTGCAACATAGAAAGATAAAACATCAGCATAACAGGCGGGTCAACAACTCAACTTGTCATTCAACAAAACGTGAGAAATGCATAACAAGCAAACTAACAGTAATTTTCCACTCGCTTGGCTTGTAATTAAATTCTTTTAAAATGAATAGATAAATAGAGCTAAGAAAGATAATTAAGTTAGTCTTAAGTAGAATTTGAATCAGTGTAAAAGAAATTGTGAAATAAAGCGAAAAGAATAAAAATCAAATTAAGATTTTTATTTTTTTTATTGTTATGTGAACTTGATATATATATATATATATATATATATATATATATATATATATATATATATATATATATATATATATATATATATATATATATATATATATATAGATATAGATATAGATATAGATATAGATATAGATATAGATATAGATATATATATAGATATAAATATAGATATAGATATAGATATAGAGATATATTAGCAAATTCCCAGACTGTGTAAAAGCGTTACAAGTAATCGACGGGAATCCCCTACAATATGTATTGATTGATTAATTGGGCTGTAGGACCAAGTACTGGACAAGTGTCCCGGATAACGCCGGGCCTATTCCTACAGCCTGATTAGACATAACAATAGGAAGGATAGGGAAGGTTTTTTTTGGGACAGAACGACCCGATTTCAGACACCTAGCGATCGTACGGCACAACACAATTCTAATCTACTAGAGGAAGGATAAAGGATTAATAGGTTTAATGGAAAATGATGGTACTGGTCTTCAACAATTGCTTCTCTAAATCAGCAACCTGAGAACAAAATATTATTATTTCACGTACATCTGGAAAATCTCCTAAAATTTAGTTCTGCATTAATAACTTCCGGCTTCATAAACAAAATTGATTGATTGAATTGGCCAGATTACAGACACCTAGATAAAGTCAATAGTTAGTAACATAATGACAATATAATTCTAATCTACACTATCAGCTATTATTTTAAAAATACAAAGACATATTATTTCACAAGTATCTGCAGGTTTCCTCAAATCTAATAATAAATTAATATCTTCCTACTACCTAAATCATATAAAAATTTATTAATTTAATTCTCTCCTCCTGCAACTCCACCACTTACAATAGAATTTCCTGAAACCATAGTTAATTGATTATTTAGGGCAATATACGATATAATAAAATTATACTTGAATATAATAAATGTAATGATTAGTATTAACTAAATTAATTTGGTTCTCTTAAAACAAATAAAATAAACCGAATCCAAATATTGTAGTATCAAAGCAGGAAAGGCACGCACGGCCTTCCTAACTTCTAAGTCTGTTGATTTGATGGATTTATTTATAAGAAAATATTTATGAAAGTCACTTGTCCTTGTCATCCCTAATTTAATACAAATATGTTTATTTATAAAAATAGAAAATGACCAAACGAAAACTGGTTCCAAAAACAGCTAATCGGGAAACTGTTAGGTAACGTATTAATAATGAATGTTTTTCACAACTTTAGAATCCCCAATACCTAAACAAATTCAACCAAAATTAAATAAAACTATTAAAGTAATCAGGAATCTGTAAGATGACACAATTATAAATAAGTAGCTAGCACATCTGTAGGATCCATAATAATCAAATAACCCAATTATATGTTCAATGCTTTAATTATCGATAGTTAAATATTTTATTAATCTACGATAGTTAACTATTGTATATATATA
Organism: Nephrotoma guestfalica; assembly: GCA_963691935.1. Classification (NCBI taxonomy): domain Eukaryota; kingdom Metazoa; phylum Arthropoda; class Insecta; order Diptera; family Tipulidae; genus Nephrotoma; species Nephrotoma guestfalica. The sequence continues at coordinate 144,856,667 of OY829915.1, forward strand.
TATATATATATATATATATATATATATATATATATATATATATATATATATATATATATATATATATATATATTTACAACAGCATTAAATAAATCATAAATCATATAATCGACATACGTCGATAATTATTTATCCAACCTAGAACAAGTTAACCAAAACCTTTACCAATTTACAGTCTTTCAAATAATCTAGAAAATAATTTAACTAAAAAGTGCATGATCCCGAAAAACTATCTACATACAGTAAAAATGATTGCATTTCAAATGTATTTCCGTAGCTTCCCTGTAATTACAAAAATTCAAATATTCGCGAAAATAGCAAAGTTATAAAGTTAAACCAACAATTCCAATTCGATCACAGCCGCCTACCTCTACATGTCCTAAACTAGAGTTCCAAAATTCGTTAAATTATTATTTTCACGTTCAAAACAAGAATAATAAGAACTTTAAGAAATTTAATTTAATTTTACACTAAAACCTAAAATTCAAATTAATAAATTATTAATTTATATTTCTACAAGGATCTGTATATATGAATGCGATAATCGGAGGATGGGTGTATACGAGTATGAATGAATAAATTCATCTGTCAAGGAGAAAACGAATAGTATAGTACACGATCATGGTTGTTTAGTTTATATCCAATTTCGTCATATATTTATCCCTTCAAAATTTTGTTTTATGTATTTTTTCTATTTCCTGTTTACTCTTTTTTTAGTTGAAACTTGGAAGGGATAAATTATAAAACACTAATACCAAATTTGTTTGCTTTTACAACAACAATTTCACCGGATTTTATGTAAACGAATATAATAGAAATTTGATCGACTTTTGTAGTAATATTTGTGAAAAGAAGACAAAAAATTGTTTATTATAAATGGCGGGTTTATCATTTCACCTTGTTAGCATCGGTATAATAAAAAATTATATAGCAAAGAATTAAAATGTTCAATATAGTGTCTCCCATTTCTCAATTTAATTAATTTATTTATCAATAATTTTCAATAAGAAATTATATAATTTCGCACATAAACACAACATTTTAGTACACAAGATATTTCGAAAATACGTCGCACAAAATTACAAATTATCCATACAATTTTAATAAATTTATTAAAATTAATTTAAAATTTATTAATTTAAAACTGAATTGTACAAATGGCGCGGGGGCTTTGTTTTGATGTTATGTTTTGACGTTTACTTTTGTATATATGTATGCGTAAAAATCTAACAAAAAATCAAGATTTTTTAAAATTGATCTAGCCGATTTGTTAGATCAAGATTTTTGTGTGAAAAAAATTTGTAATGTCAAAAATGTTGATCTGACAGCTGAATCCGATCAAATCTTTTTGATCTGACAGTTCGAACGAATTTAGTATAAGCATGATCATAATAATCTATTCTCAGTTCTCACTCAGCAACAAGCGCAAAAACAAAAAATAGAAATGTATCCTATGTATATAATATACTAAACCAAAACATAAATGAAATGGTATTTTATTTTACGCTCCTCTCTTAACGCGTTCGCGTAAATGACTGCTATAGAAACAGTTAAAATATATATTTTTATACAATTAAAATTTATTTCGGAAAAATATGTATTAAAACAATGAAAAAAAATGAAAACACTTATCTTAGGCATCCATTGTGGTAATCCACACTAGAGTAACTAATTACCAGTAACTTTTATGGCTTACATCCTTTACGTCCACACACATTTTATTTGAATCCTGGTAACTTTTATAATTTTCTATGTGTAGTGTAAAATGCTAACAAAAAAATTCATTGTTGAAAATTTTATTTTATTTTTTACACGACCTTTTACCACAATTAAAATTTTTTCTAATGCACTACACAGCTCAAAAACAAAATTAAACTAAAAAAAATACAAAAAAATGTCCTTGAATTTTTTTTTTATTTCATTTTTGCTTGTGTTGGTGTGTTGAAATTTTTGAATCTACAAAAATTTAATTTTAAAAAGTGAATCCACCGGTTTTGTAGGTAAAGGGGAAAAGAAAGGGTGTACGCCATAAAAGTTACTGGTATCAGTTATAGCGCTTTTCCATTCAAAATCACAAGATTTTGTACAAAATTAAAAAAGACAAGAATAAAATATCTACATGAGGGTGACTGAGACACAATTTTTTTTTATAGTAGAATATGTAGGGGAATTTGTTTTACTGCGATACAAACATAATCTAAAAATTATTTAAATACAGTGAAAAGTCGTAATGTTTAATAGTTGATGATGTATTTTACATTCTATAAATTATTAAAAAAATAAGTATTATTTTTAAAATGGCGGGAATAGTTTTGTTTTATTTAGTTTCTTTAATTTGGACAAATACGTAAAAAGTACTCTACTATAAAACATGTGAGGGGAAAATTTTGACAAGTTCCTCTATAACCTAAAACAATCAAAAAATTTATGTTACATAAATAATAAATCAAAATGGCTACAATGGAGAAACCTAAACTGAAGGTAATTTTATTAAAATAAAACGTATTTTTTAATAATTATAAACTAAATATTTGTGTAACTTATAATATAGTTGATTTGTTACCGTTATAACAGTAAATATTAAATTAAAATTTAGTTTAAATCTATTGTTCTTAACAATTTGCGCTTTTGGCATCAAAATCAGCTGTTCCGCATTATACTGGGAATCACAAATTTTATTGTTTATTATTTTTAATATCGAATTTTATTAATTCGGTTACGTTTTAACAAGAACTTCTAAAGTTTAAAAAATACTAACCCAATTTTATGATAAGAATGTTCTTTGTGTTTATTCAATGAAGTATAATCAACAACGATTTATTTACAGAAAAAGAAAAAATTAAGCCCCAGCATGAAATCGATTCGATTGGCGAATCTTTAGCAGCGTCAATTTTCAGTCGACTTCGTCGTTTGTAGTTTCAATAGAAAGTGTAGAATGTGTTGTTGCATCTCACGATCCAATGGATGCTGATGAAGTAGTTGCACCGGTTACTAAAAGTGGGGAGATTGAAAATCAGGTTTGCATTAATTCTGTGACAAATGTATCTGTTCCAGATGTAACTTTCGCTCTTAGTAATATGCCATTTTAAGCCTACTGCTCCCATATTCAAAAATACAACGTCGTCGCATGCTGTTTTGACACCCAAGGTTTTGTTTCCCGATTTAAAAACAAAGGAAGCAATTGAATATCATGCAACCGCACATACGTACAATAAATTAGCCGATCATGTTAAATATAAATCCTTTCAACGAACTACAATTAAAACAAACAATCCTGAAATTTAGCTGGCCACAGCCTTCGAAGAACAATTTATTGATACTGAGTAAATACGCCATATACTCGTATATATAACGTCAAATCATGTTTTATTTAAATTTCTTAAGAAATTTTCAAAAAGTTCGAGTAATGATTAGGAATTTATTAGCTGATTTGGAAACTGCGCAATAATATTAAGTTGAATGGAAACTCATTGTGGAAAGTAAAAGATCCCCACGGATACCCACGATACCCGCGAATTATTCACGTAAGTGTATCTAATTATTCTGGTTTGGCATTCAAATAAAATATTAATTTTGTTTATTTTCAGACACCAACCGAATAAGACGAATGATGTGGAACTCGTATGTAACTGTTGAATATAACTCGTTTATATTACGAACTTGCCACTATATGTACAATTCGCGGCGTCTTGGCACATGGCAATATTTAGCCGATTTACCATTTTCAACTTTAGATAAGCGCAAATTATGGATTTTATGCTATTGCTTGACAGTTGGGTTTCCTGACAATTTTCACTGTTTAACTGTGAACTCAATGATGTTACAACTGAAATTTCAGCCGATGACATATTATTTGTTGCAAACATTTTGTAATATGATTTTATCGAGAAAACAGTCTGACTAGGAATTCATAAGGACCGTAACATTAAAGATATTTGAGGTAGAAAATTAAATTACTTCCTAGTTCCTCCCTATTCCTACTAATTAAATTTTCTTTTATTTTATTCTTAGATTGGGTTCGTTAATCAGCCGAACAAAGATATATGCTATAAAATAATTTGTGATCTCCTTTATAATATTTCGGGTAAATATCCTGAATTGGATACATTGTTGGATACATTTTATGGCGTGTTAAAGTATCCTTTGCCGAGATTAAATCATTAGCATCCTATATTTATTTAAATCGCTTCCGCCGCACCGGTGGAAGCCATCATTTGATGATTTTGAAATTTTATCAATTTAATTTTATCATTTTTAATTATTAATTTTATTATTATTATTTAATAAATCTTTTAATCGAAATTAAATTTTTTTTATATTGTTGTGTTGCGGTGCATACTGCATATATGTACTATACAGTACAAATTACCACCACACGAATCTATTTATTAAGTTCTTCTCTAAAATCACGGCATCATAAAAAATTGATCTTCTAAAGTCACGTCTAGGATGTCTGCACACCATAAAAATTTACAAAAAATAAATTAAAGAGAGAGTGGGGGATTTTTATTTTTGATCTTTATATTTGCTACCATAAAAAATACTCAGCTTGATATTTTTCAAGAAAATATTATAGCAACTCAACAAAAACAAAAATAATCGGAAATACTATTCTCACAAATAGAAATGGTTTATTTTCGTCTCTTTTTAATTTTGTACAAAATCTTGCGATTTTGAATGGAATAGCGCTATTACTCTAGTGTGGATTGGGTCATTGGAATCAAAAAAGTCATACATATTGAAGATTTACATACACTGCGTACGTTGCGTTCAAGCAACGGTATCAAAATACATATAAATGAAAATTGTTATGTACATATTCTACACCATTAACACTATATCAATATTACTTATTTATTAGTTAATTAAAATACATTTAAAATAAATTATTTATTTATTTAAAGGAGAGACAAAAACACGTACTTCCTCTATGACGATCAATCGCCGACCTCGACGGGAATCCCCTACAATATGTATTGTGGATAAATAGTGTAGAGGGCATATTGGAGGATTATGAGATGTCAAAGACAAGCCGATCTATCGGGCCATTCTCCAAAGCGAACAAACAAAAGCGTCGATGAGTTCTAAGCTAACGTTAATCATCAGCTCTCTCTCATTATAAATAAGATAGAGACCGAAAATTATAATAAGGACACAATGAAAGTTTTAATGGAAATGTATGGGAACCGCGCATTAGACGTATTTGTTAGAGGAGTATCAGCCGAGATATCCAGAATGTTAATAATTCAAAGACCGGCAGCCCTACCCGAAGCCTATGCATCCTGTTTGGAAATACAGAATCTAAATTTCCGAAACCTAACCATACAGGATAGGAGCTTTAACAACAGCAATATGGCCACAGACCCAGTCAACCAAATTTATTCACAAAACAAGCTCCACCAAGAAGCACCAAGACCGCTCCCAAGATTACCTCTACAGCAAAGAAATATGGGATATGGAACTAATCAACAACAACAAGATGTCAGGTTACCACAACGGCCACAACAACCGAAGCCACCAGCACCAATGTCAGTAGATCCATCAATAAGAACACAAAGGGTCAATTACATGAATCGCCCAAATTTCAAAAGGGAAGTGACGTCGGATGCGAATATGAAGGCCCAAAAACAATAAAGGGTGTTTCGCTTGGAACAGCAAAGTGAAGATCCTTACGAGGAATGCGGAGGATATGAAGAATATATTAAAAACTATGAGGACAACGAAGATGAAGATTCCGATCCAACGAGTGAGGTAAATTTTATAGAGGAGGCCTCTCAAACCTGCCTTATTTAGAGTATAAATTCCGAAACAACAAAATTCTCAAATTTCTCATTGATACGGGGGCCATCAAAAACTTTATTAGGAAAGAACTGGCTATGGGTGCACAAGCAATAGACAAACCGTTCACCGTCAAATCAGCAGAGGGATGACATACCAATAACACACAAAATAACAGCTCCTGTATTTAAAAAATTTGGAAATGACATCTCAGTGGACTTCCTTGTCTTACCTGGTTTGGCCTCATTCGACGGCATAATCGGCGATGACACCCTTAAAAACTTAGAGGCCATGATAGATAAGAGACAAAACATACTGACCATCTCTCCAAGTGTCAATATTCCATTGAAGGAGAAAATCTCGACCCAAGCGAACAACATCGAGGTCAGAGATAGCCATTTCCACGGAGAAACGAAATTAAAGTTGAAAACCCTAATCAATGAGTTCTTACAAATTTTTGGATCGATCAACGACGAACAAATCATCGATACGATCATAAGAGCAGAAATATGAAAAACAACGGAAGATCCAGTATATACGAAGACGTACCCGTACCTCATAAACATGAGGACTGAAGTTGACGAGCAAGTAGCAAAACTCCTAGAAGAGGGGGTAATCAGACCATCGAAGAGCCCGTACAATTCGCCTATATGGATCGTGGAAAAAAAAACTAAACGAATCGGGAATAAAAAAGTACCGCATGGTAATTGACTTCAAGAAACTGAATGCAGTTACTATTCCTGATCCCTACCCCATCCCAGACATAAGTAACACCATCGCAAGCCTAGGGAATTCGAGGTTCTACACAACAATCGATTTGACATCAGGCTTCCATAATATAAAGATGCAAGAAACGGACATTCCAAAAACCACATTCTCAACAATGAATGGAAAATGCAAATTCCTGCGGTTACCGTTCGGGGTGAAGAACGCGCCCGCCATCTTTTAACGTATGATAGGGAAAATTTGTTACGTCTATATCAACGATATAATCGCCTTCGGCGGAAGAACTGAAGAACAACATCTTGATAACGTCAGAAAAATCTTTAAGAAACTAAGAGACGCAAAACTCCGGGCTAACCTCAATAAAATGGTATTCCTGAAAAACGAAATGGAATTTCTGGGTTACATCGTAACCAGGTCGGGCATAAAAGCAGACCCAAAAAAAGTAGCAGCAATTAGGAATCTCATACCACCGCAGAACCTTAAGGAATTAAAAGGATTCCTTGGACTAACATCTTATTATCGACGATTCATCAGAGATTTTGCTAAAATTGCTAAACCGCTAACGAATCTTGCGAAGGGGAGAACGCCCAGGTAAAGGTGAATAAATCAAAGGAAGTCAAAATCGTGCTTGGTAAAGAAGAATTAAAAGCCTTCGAACAGCTGAAGGAACAGTTGTCGTCATCGGATCTATTCATATTCCCCGACTTCGTAACCCTTTATCCTAACAACGGATGCTACAAACGCCAGCATAGGAGCGGTACTGTCGCAAGGTGAAGTAGGAAAAGATTACCCAATCACGTATGTTTCGAAATCCCTAAACACTACGGAAGAAAACTACGTCACCAATGAAAAAGAGATGCTGGCGATAATGCGGGCCTTGGAGAGTCTTCGAAACTACCTGAATGGTGTCAAAAAAATAATAATAGTGACAGACGATCAACCGTTGACGTTTGCGCTAAGTAACCGAAACAATAGCAACAAACTCAAAAGATGGAAAGCACGCATTGAAGAATACAACGATGAGTTAGTATACAAACCAGGCGTAACTAACAAAGTGGCAGATGCCTTATCGGGGTTAAAGGTGGAAGTGAACACACAATCATCTTCAAGCAGTGGGACGGTACACAGCTCTGAGGAGAATGGAACCCAATTAATCCAACACTGTGAGTCACCGATAAATATCTTTAACGTTCAGATAATATTCAGTAGAGGGGACGACATGTACATCGTCGAGGAACCGCACAACAACTACCATCGACACTATATTTCACTACCGGATATAAATAAAGAGGTTCCAACAAATATCTTGAAGAAGAAATTACATCCGACGTTATTAAACGGTATAAAAATCCCAGAGGAATACATGCAAACTCTTCAGGAAGTTCACCAACAACATTTCAACAATTACAAGGTACGACTATCGCGGCGAGTAGTGGAGCACAGGAGAGCTCATCGTAATTGGAAAGAGAACAAACAACAAATTCTCGAAAAATATTATTTCCCTCATATGGCCAGTCTGGTTAAGAAGTACACAAGAGACTGTGAAACGTGTAATGAGAACAAGTACGATAGACACCCTAACAAACCCCAAATGCAGGAAACACCAGTACCTACAAATCCCTCCCCGACAAATATTTCATTCCTTGTAATTAAACATAAGGTTCAAAAATACCGATCGTCGGTTACAATTACAACAATAAAAACTAAAATATTTGAAACATTAATTTTCGATCAAAGCAGAAATACAAAATACTCTCAACTTCACGCTCATTTGTTCCATTTTTGTTGTTGTTTTAGCAAAAAAGAAATAAACTCTCACACATCATAATGATTTTCTCTTGTTTGTTATAATAAAAAAGACAATAGGTATTTTCTCGTTACTTTCCGCGGCGCCTTTCGGTCTATGTCTAAGTTTTTACAAATCATTTTTCTGAATTATTTATCGCTATCCATTTAGAATAGTAAAAATAGTCAAATAGTTAACGACGTGACAATTTAGTGTTTAAACGAGAATTTCAACATATTTCTACGCATATTGTGTAATATTTTTCTGTAAAGTATTTTGATTATTTAGGTAAGTATTTTGTTTATTTTAAGTTTATTTATTTTATAGTTTCTCGCAATAAAATTATTTTGATTAATTTTTCGGGCGTTTAGTCGACCTTACAAACATTTTTAATAAATTATGCAAAAATAATTTCCTCAATACTTTTACGGTTTTTATCGGTAATTTCGTTCGATTAAGAAATCATTTTTAAAATACTCAAATGGTAAAATAATTTCTTAGGTATTTTTGCGGGTTTTTTCGGTTACTCGGTAATTTTTTTATTTTGATTAGGGTTGTTTTTGGTAATTGTTGTTGTTGATAAGCTATTGTTTTTTTTTTCGCTGTCAATAGTAATATGCCGAAATACAAAGACATTTTAATGTTATCAAAACAGTCTCTAAAACGTCAATATCTTGACCTTATTCCTCTGTATACACTCAAATAGCAGGTTACGAATTAATGCTCAGAGCATTGTTACTCGGGTGGTTAATACTAATCTTATAGAAGAACAAAATGAACCAATACAACAAAATGTTGCAAATTTAATCGATAATGACGATTGTGACCAAATGGACGAAGGGGAAAATTTTGTAACAAATAATGAGGAGGAAAAGTTTTCAAATTTTATAGTGAAATGGGCTTTAAAATATAACATTAAAATGAACGCACTAAACGAGCTTTTGGTTTATATGAAACAAAATGGATATCCTCATATTCCTAAAGATAGCCGAACTTTGTTTAAGACCCCAAAAATAAGAGATGTATTAGATATATCGCCAGAAAAGTATACGCATATTGGTTTGGAGACTAATATTAAAATAATACTAAATAATCTTGAAAATATACCGGATGTAATAGAATTAAGTTTTAATATTGATGGCGTACCTATTGCAAAAAGCAGTAGAAGCAGTTTTTGGTTGATTTTGGGTAAAATAAATAATATGCCGCTAAGCAGTATTTTTGTCGTTGGCATATACCATGGATATAATAAACCATCCAATTTTAATGAATTTTTGCGTCCGCTTGTAGATGACATTAAAAGTACAACACACGTACTTAATAAGCCTATTAAAATTATTTATTTTATTTGTGATGCTCCCGCAAAATCCAGTGTGTTAGGTATAAAATCACATAGTGGATACTTTGGATGCGGAAAATGTACGCAGGAAGGAGATTACGCTCATAATAGAATGACTTTTCCGGACCATAATTCACAATTACGCACAAAAGAGTCGTTCAGAAATCGAAATGATGAGGATCACCATATAACTACCTCAATTGTAGAGGAGTTAGACATAGATATGGTAAGGCAATTTCCACTCGATTATCTTCACGTCGTTTGCCTCGGAGTTATGAAGAAACTACTAAGAATGTGGGTTAATGGTAGACCTCCAGACGTGTTACCTAATCGAGATATACAAAAGATTTCATCAAAACTACTTTACGTTTCCTCATGCCAACCGTGTGAGTTTCAGAGACAAATAAGAGGTCTTTCTGATTTACATTTTTTTCAAGGAAGTGAGTTTAGAACATTTTTATTATATACAGGACCCTTTGTTTTAAAAGATATTTTGCCGTCTGAGAAGTATATAAATTTTCTTTTACTGCACACATCAATTTTAATATTATGTGATAAGACTTTATCACGAACAAAAACTGAACTCGCAAGAACTATGTTAAAAGCGTTTGTGAATGGCTTTTCTCAGATTTATGGAAACCAGCATATAGTTTATAATGTACATTCGCTGATACATTTAGCAGATGATGTAAAAATTTATGGGGCGCTTGACAATTATAGTGCGTTTCCATTTGAAAGTTATATGTCTATTGCAAAGCGGCTTCTACGAAAAAACAATCAACCACTTGCACAATTAAGCAACAGGATTTTGGAATATAATAATTTGAATGGTTTAAAGCTAAAGCAAAACAAGGAACATTTTCCCCAGTTGAAAAAACAAACATTTCTTGGGGATCGGAATGAACAAAAGATCGTTTATTTGACGGTTATTATGGACAATTTTACAATCAACCATACCAGAAAAAATAAATGGCTTTTAACTAAACATGACAATATTATCTCATTTCGATATTTAGAAAAAATTGATAACGAATTATATGTCTATGGCTCGGAAACTAAGGAAAAAGAAAATTTTTATGATATCCCGGTAGCATCAAGTAATTTAAAGATTTTTAAAACTACCACAGTGGAAACCAATCCAGTTTATTGGAAACTAGACGATATATTTCAAAAACTGTTTTGTATGGAGTGCTCAGAAGGAAATGGATTTAGAGTTTTTTTTCCAATATCGCATAGTAAAATGTAAGAATTTTGTTATATGTATCTAGTGTTTCTAGCCCTTTGACCCTTGTTAATTTAAGTCTTTTAGATTATATGTATTTTTTATGTGTATTTTAATATAATTTTTTATTGGTTCAGGTAAAACATGGTCTGCATTGTAGAAACAACGAAACCCAATGGACTGGTTGAATGTGTCGCGGAGTGTAAAAAATGGCTTTCTAACGAAAATCTAATGTGGCCTAAATATTACAATAGAGCGATTAAACATTTATCAGATGTCGAACCTGACTGGACCCCTTACAATTATAAACTGTTGAAAGACGATATACGTAAGTATTTTTTTTATATTTGCATCTGACCACAAATAAACCACTAATTCATGTATAGAAATTTACATTTATATTTTCAGAAACCTACGAACAGCCATTGAAGGCAGAGGAAATATATACGTAGTTCACGAATTCAGATTCCGAAAAACTTCAAATCGCAAGGATCAACCATCAAAGTTCGGGTTTGGATTTCAATTATTTGATGGTTCAAGCCGATAAACAACCGGACATACCTACAGCTTCCACTCAAGTAAATACCACTACTATTTGCGATATAGAAATTACAGCAAAAAACGAAAAAGTCGAATCAAGTCGAGCAGTTTCTAAAAACATCAACATGTTTAGATCAAGATAATCCCATAATAGCTGAAACGCCAGTTTACGGGTGCAATGCCCAGTATATGGCACCGGACAACGAAAATATTATTAATAATGATGAGACTGGTGAGCCCTTCGAGAAATATAAAAAAAAAATGGAAAACGTTTAAGGAAAATAAAGGAATCACAGGGCAGAATAGAGAATAAATTGGACACAGTGTTTGAGATGCTCCAGTCCGTTTCCGCGATGATGAAAAAGTCGATGCAAAAGAAAATTCTAACCATCGAAAAAGATAACAGCTTTTTAATGCCTGAGTTACCTATAAGCGAAATTGATAAGCTTGTACAATTGAATTCGAAATTAACAAATATTGACTACTTGGAACAAATGGTAATAATACTCCTGAATATCAATCTTACACCAACATATTATAAATTTTTTTTCAGACTATAAGACTACATAAATATGTCACAGACAAATTAAATACGTCAGTGAAACAAATCTTAGAAGCTTTGTTCGATTACAAAGTTATAACTCAATACTAATGGACCGGCCAGGCAGGCCTATATATATATATATATATATATATATATATATATATATATATATATATATATATATATATATATATATATATATATATATATATAAATATACATTTTTACTTTGGTTTTTGCAATTGTAATGGTGCTATTGTGATTGTTCTGTATATTGGTATATTTCAGCACTCTCGGAAATGGAAGAATTTCCTACGATTTGTGAATTTAATTCGAGAGTGCTGAAATATACCAATATACAGAACAATCACAATAACACCATTACAATTGCAAAAACCAAAGTAAAAATATATAATAAAATTCGTGAATGCGAAAAGTTAGTTGATAAAATATAGATGTGAAAGAATCAAATTTCGTACGCTATGCAGTAATTCGCTAGTAGTACAACTACATGTTATGTTCTATATATATAGACAATATTCCAATGTAGTAATACAACATCAGTCGTCGCGACCTGATGAGAAGACTGATTTTTTCAAATCAATAGTCTCATTTGTTCGAAACTGATTGTTGTGATTCTTACACATTAGCCAATCTATAAGTCAAAAATTCAAAAAAAAAAAAATATATATATATATATATATATATATAAATATATATATATATATATATATATATATATATATATATATATATATATATATATATATATATATATATAAATATATATATTTATATATATTTATATATATTTATATATATATATATATATATATATATATATATATATATATATATAACTATATATATATATATATATATATATATATATATATATATATATATACATATATATATATATATATATATATATATACATATATATATATATATATATATATATATATATATATATATATGTATATATATATATATATATATATATATATATGTATATATATATATATATATATATATATATATATATATATATATATATATAGATATATATATATAGATATATATATATATATATATATATATATATATATATATATATATATATATATATATAGCGAGCCAAACCGGCGAACACTTCAGAGAGGAAACTGGAAGGTTGATTTAGACGAAGATGCCGCGCTAATGGTGCTTCCAAAGGACGTTCCAGTTGCTGGAATTGGTAAAGGAAAGGGAGTGGTCTGGGTAGAACTAGAAGACATTGTAATCATGAGCTGCTATTTCTCTCCTAACAAACCTATGGAAGAATTCATCATAAGGCTGGACGAACTCAGCGTAGTAGTTCGGAACCAAACTAAAAATGTGATTGTAGCGGGCGACTTTAACGAAAAATCTCCAGAGTGGGGCGGAGATGTATTAGACAATAGAGGTCAGAAACTGGCAGACTGGGCAGCATCCTGTAACCTTAGCAGTGTCAACACGGGGCAATCACCTACATACGAAAGAGGAAACTATGGCTCGATTCCTAGATGTAACCTTCGTCTCACAAGACACCATAAATCGAATCGAAAACTGGAAAGTTTTGGATGAAGAAAGTCTTAGTGACCACCGATATATTATGTTCGAAATAAACACAGCGACACTAGCTAGACTTCAGGGGACTAGCGTTCCAGTCAACCGAGGCTGGCAGGTTGGGGAAAAGAGTCAGACGCGCCTTCGTAGCGCGATGCAACAGCACCTTGGCGCCCCTAGCATAATAACACCGACACAATTAGTAACAACTGTCAGAAGAATATGCGAAGAGGCGCTAGAATCTAGAAGTGGAAATAGACGAAAAGCTGTCTGCTGGTGGACTCCAGAAATCGCTGAACTTCGCAGACGCTGCAATCACGCCAGGCGAAGGCTTACAAGAGAGAACAGGCGCACTAGCGGCCAAGCAGACAGAACCTTTCACCATAATTTGAAGAGCGCTCGCACTTGCATGAGAAAGGCGATCGCGAAATCGAAATAGAACTGCTGGAAACTCCTCTGTAATACAATCGAAGAGGACCCTTGGGGAGATGCATATAAGATCGTGATGAAAAAATTCGGACGAAAAACGCCTACATTACCCGCAGATATCACTAACATCGTCGTGGCCTCGCTCTTTCCAACGCACGACCAAGTGGAACATGAAAACATACGACCGGTAGAGATTCCACCTTTCACAATTGAGGAACTCGAGATGGCATGGCGGAATTGAACACGAAGAAAAGTTCCGGGCCAGATGGAATTCCATCAGAGGCCGTTAGGATCGCGGCGGAAACCCACCCAAAAAAGGTGCTAGACGTGATGATTTCTAGAGAAGGGAGAATTCCCTCGCATCTGGAAAACGGCGCGAATGGTGCTGTTAAAGAAAGATGGAAAACCGGATGGCGTACCGACATCTTACAGGCCACTCTGTCTGCTGGACACGTTCGGAAAGCTTTTCGAACATTTGCTATTACGCAGACTGATCGACGAAATTGATAGGGCAGGTGGACTCGCTGATAACCAGTTTGGATTTCGAGCAGGGCACTCCACAATAGATGCTATAGTGGAGGTTATGAAGCTTATAGATTCAGCCGCTAATGGTACATAATATACGCGGCGTATCCCAGTAGTAATCACACTGGATATAAGAAACGCCTTTAATAGCGCATCATGGGAGTTAATTCTACAAGAACTTAATAACTTCCAAGTTAGTCCATATTTGAGGAGGGTACTTCAAAGTTACTTGAGTGAGCGACGAATCATTGTGGAAGCTGGAGGTGTTGCTACTCAGATGGATGTCACGAGCGGAGTTCCCCAAGGTTCCATATTGGGACCGATGCTTTGGAATATCTTGTACGATGGCATTCTTCGAATTCCTTTGCCCGAAGATGCCAAATTAGTGGGCTACGCAGATGACTTGGCACTCGTTGTCTCCGCCAGACATGAACTACAACTAGTGGAACGAGTGGATGCAGCAATAGAGGTGATTTCTAGGTGGCTTCACAATCACCGAATGCAATTGGCCCCAGAAAAAACTGAAGCATTGGTAATGACAGGCCGCAGAGTGCTCAACTCGATGGATTTCAACGTGGATGGAATCAAAGTAAAGCCGACTACACACATTAAATACCTGGGTATATGGCTAGACTACCGTCGCTGTTTTCAAGAACACGTAAGGCAAATTGTAGCAAAGGCGACTCGGACGACAAAAGGTCTTATCGGATTGATGACGAATGTTGGTGGACCAAGCGCTAGTAAAAGAAAATTGCTCTCATCAGTGGTTTTATCCTCAATACTTTATGGGGCACCCATCTGGATACGAGCTTTAGACACTGCAAAGGCGCGTGAACAGTTGGAGTGTGTGCAACGGACCCTAGCACTGCGTGTATGCAGTGCATACAGAACAGTTGGAAAGGAAGCAGTTCTCATGATAGCTAATATGCCGCCGATCACGGTGCTAGCGAAATATAGAGTAGCAGTTCTTCAGGAAAACCCAAGCGTTGAGGCCAAATCAGAATTAATGCAAGAATGGCAGACTCGATGGGAGAGCGCTGATACTGGATCGTGGACCAGGGAGGTCATCCCGAGGCTAAAAGAATGGGTGGAACTTCCATCTCACTCAGTTCTTGTCAGGTCACGGTTGTTTCAACAGCTACCTATTCAGAGTGCATATCAAGGATATACCTAATTGCTTATACTGTACCGAAGAGGATACACCAGAGCACACGATATTCTACTGTGCAAGGTGGGATCAAGTGCGAAAGCAGTGTGCAGATGTTGTAGGAGCCATCACACCAGGTACAATCATTTCGAGGGTGCTGGCGGACGAGAATGGTTGGTATGCTATAAGTAGGATGATTAGAGTAATACTAACCACAAAAATGAGGGAACAAGCGACCATGTCGCTCTGAACAAAACTAGAGGACAATAGACATCCCGCGGTCGAAGAAATGCAACAAATTTGTGGTACCGGTCGCTGCGAGGAGGGGGTTTTTAGCCGGTAGAAGTCCGGCCCAACGTCCATGAGGATTTTCCCCCTACTAGGAAAAAAAAATATATATATATATATATATATATATATATATATATACATATATATATATATATATATATATATATATATATATATATATATATATATATATATATATATATTTCTATATATATATATATATATATATATATATATATATATATATATATATATATATATATATATATATTTATATATATATATATATATATATATATATATATATATATATATATATATATATATATAAAGGGTGTTTTTTTAAGAGGTTGCCGATTTTTTTTTTGAATAAAACACATATAAAATTATGAAATGACCAAAATTTTTTTTTATTTGGTAGATAATTTTTTGGCATTTAACATTTAAACACAATTTCTGGCATATGGCTACCACGACTATTTTTCACAAATGTCATTCTGGAGGTCCAATTTTCCAGCACTTTTTCAAGCATTTGAGGGCGTATGTCAGCAATGACACGTTGAATATTGGTTTCCAAAGCGTCAATCGTTACACACACTACTTTTTGAGCTATAAGCACATTCGTGTAGAAGAGTGTAAGCCTTTTATGTTTTTACAAAATAACGTTTTGTTTAAAATTTTATATTTGATATTATTTTCTTTGATGCTGGGTCTTCTTACTGGGCATATTAATGAACAGCTGTCTTCTGGGTATTTTAAACAAACTGGTTTATGACAATCTTGCGTCTCCATTGGGTATAATAACAAGAATATTTACGTTTATATTCTTCCGTACGACTGCTTACCCAAGTTTTACAGTTATGATGCCTGTTTTTGTAGTGGCTTTTAAACATAATTCCATTATAAAATAACCAATGGACCGATATACCATACAAAAATTAAATTAAATTATTTTAAAATAAAATATTCTAAAATAAAATATTACAATGTTTCTCTCATTTGAGTTTTGAAAACCAAAACGGGGAAGCTGTAAAATAAAAACATAACTCACATCAGTCAAAAAACATAGCTCAAGTGTACAACGGGTCTTATGTTGGGTAACGAAAAACAAGTTTTGATTTCGTTAGATCGGGTGTAATTTTTTGGCTATAAAAACGAAAAATTTTGAGCTGCAAGGGAATTTCGAGCTGGAAGTTGGTTGATGGTACATCGAATTAGTGAGTACCAAATATTGAGTTGAGTGAGAGACTTCATAAAGTCAATAAAAAAGTACAGGGTGGCTGAGACCAAGTGTTACCAAATGAAAACGCTGTAATTTTTTTAATTTTGATTATTTTTTATTGAAATTTCGTGGAATATGTTGAAAACATATTACATTTTATGAAAAACATGTTACTGCTCGATATGACCTCCTTTGGCTCTGATTATTTGATTCAGTCTTCCATAGAAAGCATTGCATGCTGACCGAACGTGAGCTTGCGGAATTTTATTCCATTCTCGAACAAGAGCTGACTTCAATGCATCAACACTTTCGTATTTTTTAGTGGACACCTTACTCTCCAAAATGGACCATATGGAGAAATCTATGGGATTCAAGTCTGGTGAATATGGTGGCCATTCTTTCGACGAAATCAGCCGCGGAACGCAATTTTGTAAAAATTGCTGTGTCGCTCGAGCTATATGTGACGGTGCCGAGTCCTGTTGGAATGTCCAACGGTTCGTACCAAAGTGTTTACGTGCCCAAGGTAGCAAAGCATCGTTTAGGATATTTTGGCGGTACACCTCTTGGTTTACCTTGACTCCATGTTCGATGAAAACCAGAGGAGTGCGTCCATCTGCAGTCACTGCAGCCCAAACCATTACATAAGCTGGTGATTGCTTGCGCATGGTAACTCTTGTGTCCAAATTATCGTTGGACTTGTGTTCTAACCAAACACGATAATTTTGTTTATTCACATACTGTTGAATGGTGAAAATTTTCTCATCAGAAAAGACAATTTTTGGAATCTCATCACGTTCGGCCAAGGCCTTCAATGCTCGTGTTCTTTCAAGACTAACTTTTTTTGTGCCTCCGTAAGATCTTGAACTTTTTGTATCTTGTAGGGCTTCAAGTGTAGTTCATTTTTCAATATGGTTTGAATGCTGTATCGTGAAACATGTAGACGTGCGGCTAATTGATTGGCACTTTGACGAGGATTTCGTTGGATTCGTTTTTTCACATTTCGTATCATTTCTTTTGATGTTGCTGTCTTTTTAGGACCGCCTCTGTTGCGTTTAGCGATGCTACCAGTTTCGTTGTATCGAGTTATGGTTCGATACACAAACATTTTATTCACATTCAAATGCTGGAGCTGACGAACTATTGCTGTTTGTGAATTTCCCCCCAAATACAGTGCAATTACACTATTACGTTTGAATTCCATAACGATTTTTTTATGAAGATATTAATTTAGAACAATTATTTGTTGACCAAATGTAAACAACTAACCAAACTTCAATCTGTCAAAAAATTGACGCGCGAAAATGGCAACTACACAAATGACAGCAGAGTGAAGTCAGTAACATTTGGTCTCAGCCACTCTGTATAATTACGTTTGTGAACGAAAAGAAAAATTGTAAATAAATATTTGAGTTAGTTATAATAATCATAATGTGAATTTTGTTTTATTATAAATCCAAAAATATAAAAAATTTATTTAAGCGTTAAAACAAAAAATAAACATAATAATCTTTAAAATTTAATGCATTTGCAAAGACTGTTTGAATAAAATGCAAGTGAAAAAGACTAGTATAATACTGTGGGCAAAAAACAGTAAGACTTTGTTCATATTTTTAAAATTCTTTATTTATTTATCCAAATCTATTTCGTCCCCTTTAAAGTAATCCCCCCGGCCTCAATACACTTGTGCCAACGTTTTTTCCAATCCTCGAAACAGTTGTTAAAGTCAATTTCCGGAATAGCCTTCAATTGACTCAAACCGATTTCCCCGGAGCGGTCATTTGAGTTTGCTGAACAGCCAGAAGTCACACGGAGCTAAATCAGGTGAATACGGTGGTTGCGGAACGATATGGGTGGAATTTTTTGCGAAAAATCACGTAAAACCAATGCAGTATGACGACTTTGAAGTTTGTCCTAAATTTGTACTAGATTTTCTTGTATTGTAAATGTATAAGTAATAAATAATATGAATTTATATGAAAACATTTAAGCACAAATTTATATATATATACCTAATAACATTTAAAATGGTCGGCGATTGAACGTCGTAAAGGAAAGACGTGATTTTTGTCTCTCCTTTAAATAAATAAATAAATAGTTTAAATATGTGTTAATAATTGATTAATTATAATATTAATCATAATATTATTTATTAATATATGTCTAATGAAATAAATAAATAATAATATTAATAATAATTTGTGTGTAAAGAAGTATACGTATTGTGTTAATATATTAATTTGTGTGCGGTGCGCTTGCAATGGTGTAGGATATGGATATAACAATTTCGTTTATATGTATTTCGACACCGTTGTTTGAATGCATCGTACGCATTGTATGTTAATATTCAATTTGTAGGACTTTTTTGATTACAAAGGATGCTTAAGATAAGTGTTATTTTTATTACTTTATTTTACATTATACATTATATTTTATTACATAATAACCAATGAATCGTATGGATGAGTTATTTGTGTTGTTGTGGTATGAAACAGTTTGTGACGACAGTTGCTGGCATTCATTCTATGTAATCTGTTTCTATGAAAAATACTGTCGTGGTCTCTAATTTTTATAATTTTGTTTTTTCTGTCGCATACGTATTGTTTATAGTTTTTATGTACACAGTGATTTTGTTGAATTTCGTTATATGAGTAGATGGTATTTTCTTGGAAAAGTTGAACAAATCACGACCAAAAAGCTAATTTAAAATTTGGATATCAAGTCTTTATTGCATGGTGTACTGAAATCCTTATTTCTTTTAATATTTTTATTTAAGGATATACATATAAGTGAAAATATGGTATATGGGATGCGCTAAATATAAACAAAATGATCGTATAATATTCTCTGCTCTCTCACGGTTGTATTTATATTTTTGTAGTGGATTACACTAAGACTTCGTATTACGTTGTCTAAATGGGCGAATTTCTTTGGATTTGCACTAAATGTTCTTGAATGTGGATGATTCAATTTGTGAATTGGGAAAGTCGATTAGACTTTAATTGTTCATAATTTGTTGATTTGTTATATGTATAATAATTTAGACTTTTGTTAACTTTGTGAGATTTTTTGCCGTCGTTGTGGAGAGGCGGCTGACGTTGACCTCTCCTTGTCGACCTGGGTTGGCGTCATCGGCAAGGGGTGGATGTTGTCGCAGGTCGAGATCGCGCAAAATGAATATTGTACATATAAAGGAATGTATATTTTTGGCGATTGGGAGGGGGTTATACTTTTTCTCTGTGGTGCGAAAACTGGATTAGATTTTGACGAGTGGTGTATGTGTGTGATTGGTTTACACAGGATGTGCGGCGAGGATGTGCTGCAGCTGTATTGCAGTGAATCTTTTTTGATATTTGGAGTGATTTGAATGGGTTTCTTTCATGGTGAGTAATGGCCCGGTGTCTGCGGTTTGTGGTGGTTGTTCGTTGAACGTTGTGTTTCTCAACTTGCGGATAGTTGTGTTCATGTGTGTTCTGTCATTACCTGTATTTATAAGGTATTTTTGACTGTGTTGAGTTGTTTTGTTTAGGACTTGAGGTACTTCTCATTTGTTAGTGTATGAGGGCGGATTTGCAGTTTTGTATTGAATCATTGCCTGAATGTTGGATTTGTATGTCCAAATTGGTTTCTTTGCTGAATGCTTCGGGTGTTTTTGTTGGAGTTTGCCGTCGATTTGGTGGGGGCTGAATCATTTTGGGAGTTTTGGTATGATCGGTCGTACGCTGAAGTTTTTGGGCTGTAGGGTTGCCATGGTTCGTTTGTGATCTGTCATGGATTCGTCACGGCTTTGTGAAGCGTGGTTTTTGTTGAATGGTGGTGTTGGCAGGAGGTCGCTTGTTGGATGATAGTAGTTTCATGGTGGGAAGATTCATGCCGTCTGTTGGGATCGTTTCGAGGTAATTTTAGCTCCTGGATGGACATTGCATAATTCTCTTGGCACATTTTACTACGATTGTTTGTAGAGGTGGTTTCTTCCACGCTTTGATTTCGGAGATTTTCGGAGAGAGCTATTTTGGTGATGTTCCTTCATCCTATTATTCAGCGTTTGTGTAATAAATTGTTATATTTTTATTTTGGTTTGATTAGCGATAGAATTTTCCGTTTCCGTATTTCTTCTGTGCATTGAGAATATAGTGTAGGTAATTTATGATTAGCTGTTTTCTATATTGTATTTCCATCATTTTTGCAAGATTAATTGCAACTATGCTGGAGTTGGTAACGAATCCTATTATTTACCGCAAAATTGCCTTTTTGTGACACTCAATGGGTTACTAGTATTTTCTCACAGCTTATTAGCGATATTTTTGCTTTATAAAAAGAAATATTATTTGCATTGGATTTGTGATTTTAACAATCTTAACATAAAGAATTGTTTATCGGCAACTTCGTTATATCTATGTAACTGAAAAGCTAGAAATATTTGATATAATTAATATAATAAATTTATGTACATATTATCCCTCTTTTAAGATACTGGTACGATTTATATTTAATTATAAAAATTATAAAATAAACTTATTTATCATTCATTTTAGAATAATTTTTTCAAATTTTATCTAGTTGCCTTTACTTAAATATTACCTACCAGCAGGAAAGCCATTGACGACACACTAATTACTAATTTACGTTTGTTACCAGTCTGAGATGAATCGTTTATGACAAGTCTATTACGAGGTGACAAGTCATAGACGAGTCGCATGTGTCATGTCTGAGATTAATTGTATGTGATATATCTCCAGCAAACGTAGAAGAAGTTCTAGAAATAGTGCAAAAGTAGTGATAAAAGTATTTGTTTCCTTGTGAAAAAGGATGGGCGTCGGGAAAAATTCATCAGTTTTATAAAAAAAATTTAGTAAACATACGAAATTTTTGCGAATTCTAAATTATTTAGGATATTTTAATGGATGGATATTTTAAGGGATATTTGAATGCAATCCGGTAGTTAATCTAGTTAATCTGGTTTTTTTTTTTTTTGCTATTTCGTGTTCGCCCAATTCAACGGTTAAATACTAATGAATTTTAGAGTTATTTTGAATATAGTTTAAATAACTTTGGTTTCAGGAAATTCTACTGTAAGTTGCGGAGTTGCAGAATGATTAAATTAATAAATGTTTCAATTATTTAGGAAGCCGGAAAATATGAATTTAGAATTAAATTTCAGGAAATTTACAGATGCTTGTGAATTAATGCTTCATTGTAATTGCTGATTGTGTAGTTTAGAATTGTGTTGTCATTTTATTACTAACGACTTTACATAGGTGTCTGTAACGGGTCGAGTCAACCTATTTTGGTTAGGAAGCCGAAAAGTATTAATAGAATTAAATTTCAGGAAAATTCCAGATGCATGTGAAATAATAATATTTTTTCTTAGGTTGCCGTTTTAAAGAAGCAATTGTTGAAGACCAATACCATCGTTATCCATTAACCTATTAAGTCTTTATCCTTCATCTAGTAGATTAGAATTGTGTTGTCTTTGTGTTACTAAATATCGGCTATACCTAGGTGTCTGTAACCGGGCCGATTCTGTCCCACTTAACTAACCTATCCAATCCTTCGGTTTTGTTATGTGTAAAAAAGGGTGTACGGTGGACCCGGCGTCATCCGGGAACTCAAGCCTAAGAACTTGGTCGTACATTCAAAATCAATCAATCAATCAATCAAGATACCTAATAACATTTAAAATAATCTAGCCAATACTCCATAAAAATATTATGCAAATAAATAAAATGTATAATAAAATTCCAATAAATCAATTATTCTTTCAGCTTCCCTAATATTCAACTATAGCGAAATGCAAAAGCACGATAATACACCGATAAAATGATTAAAATGCGAATAATTTGGAAGTTCAGGGATTTACTACGAAAAATCTAGCCTGTGATCCCTCTTCTGATATCGATTTTAATTTTTTGTATTGAGTTCTGCATTCACTGCTTTAGTTCCACCCTTCTATCTAGGATCCGTGGTATCCAGATATGACAAAATGCAAAATATATTCTTTCGTTGTTGTGTTGGTAGACGAAGAATTTTAAGTATTCAAGAACTCAATACAAAAAATTAAAATCGATATCAGAAGAGGGATCACAGGCTAGATTTTTCGTAGTAAATCCCTAAACTTCCAAATTATTCGCATTTTAATCATTTTATCGGTGTATTATCGGATTTTGTCATTAAACAATAATTGTTATTAACTAAATTTTATATTGTGTTTTTATTACTTTCAGATATAATAATTTCGCCTAAATGTTTGCTCAGTCAAGTTTTATATTGTTTACCAATGCATTGATAATAATTATAAAGGTAGTACAATTTTAGTATAAACTTCATTACCTTATATAGGCGAATGAAGTTTGTCCTAAAATTGTCCTAAATATAATGATGTCATTTAGGACAAAGTTAGGACATACTTCATTGGCACTGCAGTATGAGAATGTACATTATCGTGGTGCAAAAACCAAAAGCTGTCGACCCATAATTCCGGCCTCCTTTTACGAATAGCTTCGCGCAAACAACGCATAACACTCAAATAGTATTCCTTGTTGACAGTTTGGCCGGTCGGAAGGAATTCGGAGTGCGCCACACCTCGATAATCGAAGAAAACTGTCAACATCACTTTGATTTTTGACTTGCTTTGACGTGGTTTTTTCGGCTTCGGCTCACCTTTGGCATGATATTCGGCCGATTGATCGTCTGTGTCCGGGTCGAAAGCATAGATCCAAAACTCATCGCCAGTTGTAATACGTTTCACGACATCCTGGTAGTCGGAAAGCATTGTTTCACAGACGTCAACCATTCGTGCTTTCACTTTTCTTAGGCCCAAATGATCTTTCAAAATTGTTTTCACTGATCCTTCCGATATTTCAACGATGCCAGTAAGATCTCTGACTGTTAATCGTCGATTCTCGAGCACCAATTCCTTGATTTTATTAACGTGTTGATCATCAGTTGATGTTGATGGCCGTCCTAGACGTGGTTCGTCGTCAACACGTTCTCGAACCTCTTTGAACAATTTGTACCAATCAAAAACACTTGCTCGTGACATACAATTATCACCGAAGGCCTTTTGGAACATTCTGAACGTTTCGGTACCACAAAATTGATTCCGCACACAAAATTTAATAGAACTTCTTTGTTGAATAATTTCACTCATTGTAAAAATCGCCGAATGCACTTTTTGTACTTCAGAAAGACAAGCATGTACTAAACACTAATGATTATTTTGATGTGACATTTGGCACAGATATCACTGACAATCATACCAACATAGAAAATAGATATTTCGACGAAATAATGGAATGGTTTTCCGCGCGAAATTTAAATTAAAAAGTCTTACTACTTTTTGCCCACAGATTACTTTTAATAAAAATTTAAAAAACTTTACGTATAATTTAACACGAATTGGTGCTTAAATATAAATAATAAAAATTCAGTGAAATTAATAAATTGGTGGATTTTTTTTTGTGATATTGCAAAATTTCCAAACCAGAAATAGGTAAACGTTAAATTGCTGTAAAGAACTGTTAGGAACATACACATTAAAGATGATAGTTTCAACTGTGTCTTTCGAATAATATACTAAATTAAAAAACAATATAATAATAAGAATCTATAGTTCATTCTCTATAAATTGATATTCAATAAATATTTTATTAATTAACATAAACTATATTCTCAGCGTTTATGCAGTAAAAATCAACCTTAAAGTGCGTATAAGAGAATGCTGTAGTGTGTACCGTAGGGTGTTCATAATTCAAAATTAAATGAATTCAAATATTAGGCATGCACATTATACCATAAATTACGATAGCTGTTAGTGCATGCCACGGCTCAAAATACCAGCACCAAGACAATAATACGGGTGCTTGATTTTATGTGGTGGTATATGAGGATTATTTTAATTAATCATTAAACGCTTCAACATATCATCTTTACTTCTATTTACAAACACCAACTCGCCAATCAACGTAGATTGATGGCGTATAAGAAGTAATTTCTTTCGTTTATTTTTTTATGCACTAAATATTTTAATAATTCTTAAATGCTTGTTATTCAAATATTTGTTTTTTTTATTAAAGTTATTATTAAAATGATACTGCTCATTATTTGTTATTATACATATACGCGTGTAGTAGTAGGTTTAGCTAAGTCGTAGTAGGTTAATTAAGTTCAACATTTTCATTTGTTTTGTAATTATTTTTATCAGTTTTTTTCTTACAAACTTGGTAATGTTATTTTGTAAAATTCAAATATTTATGGGTTCTTATTTAATTTTCTTTACTACTTTGCTAAACATTTCAACCATGAGAATGATGGCGTAAATTAATTATTAATATACGGGGTGGTAAGGTTAGTGTGGTTGTTTTAGGTGAGTATATCTGCTTGTCTTTTTCTTTAGACCCTAATTTTTCCATCATGACATACGCTGTGCGGCACGTAGCGCCGGCTATTTGGAACCTCATTTCGTCGGTATCTACAGTGCTGGGGAAAAAAATTGGGCAAACATATTTTATTGCAAATTGGAGTCTTTTTTTGCTAAAATTACAAAATTTTTGAAACCATTGGCTTATTGTTTCATTTAAATACATGTATGACGTAATTTTTTGAAGAAAAAAAATGTACCTTGCAAAATACGTTGATTGGAGTTAAAGTAATGGAATAAATTAAACACCTATTTTTTAATTTTAGTTTTGTTTTTTATTGATTTATAGAAGTTCTAGCTTTAATATTAATATTTTGTTGGACCGCCTTTTGTTTTAATTACACCGCTACAACCCCGCAACTGATGTGCAAAAAAATTGGTCAAGCAATTATTTTATTTTACGCCTACCGTTCTTGGCCGTCATTACGGTGCAGATGTTGCACGAAGATGCAGAATATGCCTGTTGCAGAAGATTGCCTGTAATTTTTTTTTGGAGTATAAATAGTGTATATTTTGTAAGATTAAGTTATTCTGTAAGTGATCCTAGTCAAATAAAGAATAAAGTGCAATTTTAGTTTAAAAAATGGGAAAAGTTAGTGAGCAGCGAAAAAGCAATATGTTGATTATGGCGCGAGTAAATTTAACCACGCGTGAAATAGCAGCAAGATTAAACATTCTTAAAAGTACTGGCGCGTGGAATATTAAAAAAAAATGCGAGAGATGGGCAGTACACAAAGAAAGAAATTCTCTGAAAGTGCCTGAAATACAACGCCAGTGAAAGATCGTTTCATAATTTAACCGTTTTAAAACTTCATCGGATATAAGACGGAATGTTGAGCGAGCAACGGGAAACAAATTTCAGCTAGCTTGGTGAGAAAAGACTACTTAAAGCTAGTTTGAGAGCACTTAAACCAGTCCAGAAGCCTAAGTTCACATTACTAGTAAAAAAAAACGTTTGCTATGGGCCCAGGAGCATGTTTCTTGGACTCCAGAAATGTGGAATGATGTGATTGATTTTCTCCGATGAATCAAGCGAGAGGCTTAGCAACGAATGTCTTGTAAGACTTCCACTGAAAAATGAATGAGTTATGGTCTGGGGTTGCTTTTCTGGAAATGAAACTGGTCGATTGTGCTTCCTTAGTTCCAGCATTACAGCAGCTGCTTATCTGCAGGTCCTGCACAACGAATTTGAGCCTTCTGTGTTAAAGCTTTTCGGCGAGACTTAGAAATTTATTTTTCAACAGGATAACGCTCCGTGCCATACCGCCAAAGTTGTGAGTTATTAATTTTGAATTGTAGATAGAAAATTTGCCTTTCAGATAAACATAAATAATTAGTTAAAAACTTGTTTTTTCTTATCTCTTCATTTAAAGGTAAAAAAGTACTTCGAAGAAAGAAGTATCGATGTGTTGAACTGGCCCCCGGATAGTCCAGACTTAAATCCCATTGAAAATATTTGGTCTATAATGAAGCTAGAAGTAGCAAGAAAGCACCCAGAATCGATTCAAGTTGCAAAATGTTTGTTGATGGCGATTTGGGAATCCTTACCTCCTACGACTTTGGAAAATTTATCAAATTCTATGAATCAGAGGTGTATCGCTGTAATAAAAACAAAAGGCGGTTTAACAAAATATTAATATTAAAGATAAATCTTCTATAAATCAATAAAAAAGAAAACAAAAATTAAAAAATAGGTGTTTAATTTATTCCATTACTTTAACTCCAATCAACGTATTTTGAATATTTTGGCATTTTTCGGGGTTTTGCCCCTAAATTGCAGGTACATTTTTTTTTAAAAATTACGTCATACATGTATTTAAAATGGAACAATAAGCCAATTGCTTTCAATAGTTTGTAATTTTAGCAAAAAAAGACTCCAATTTGCAATAAAATATGTTTACCCAATTTTTTCCCCCAGCACTGTATATCACCCAATTTATATCACAAGAAGTTGCTTATCATCATTCTGCAGTGCTTTGTTTGCTCCGAGATTTACTGTAAGGAAGTCCTAAAGTGCAGATAACAATTTTGTTTTGTTGGTGTTGATTTTCAAACTAAGTCGGCATTCAACCGTCCAAGGAACACGATAGATATCATCTACATATCCAATAATTTGGCCTGAAGTTTCAATAAAGTATTTTTCTTTATTACGTTATAGAGCTTTTCGTTTTTTGTATATATTTTGAAAAGTATATCATTTATGAGAAAACCGACTAACAATTAAAAAATTGTACATTTATTTTGCAACAATACCGGTCCAGATTAATTTTCCAAAATTAAAGCAGAAATGACGATTATAGACAAAAAAGCTGTTTCTTTGCAAAAATGCGGCCCCTGTACAGCCCAGATGGATTGATTGATCAGTATGAAATTCTATACTTAAACTTTTTACATAAATTGGGAGTTCTCAGTGATTTTTGGCCGACATCCGTTCACCGGAAGTGGCAGGAACCTTTTTTTTTGCAAATGTTTTGAAAAGTTTATATAGCATTTGCGACAAAACGATTAAAAATAAACAGATAAATTTATTTTCAAACAAAATTAGTTCAGATCATTTGGCATCATAATTTGGCAGCTCTACAGTCCAGGCGGATTCACTATTCGGAATAAAACTTCATACTTAAACGTTTTCAATTAACCGGGAAATGTTTGTGAAATTTGGTGAATATCTGTGAGGCGGAAGAGGCAGCTTCAAAGAGAGCTTTTACAATTTTAACAATGATGTTGAAAAGTTTAGCAAGATTCATCTGGTTGGTTAAAAAAAATTTAAGGAAGCATAATGTTTTTTGATTATACAAGACAGTTTTACCAAAAGCCCGATAAGTCTAATTTCTCGCTTTAGAAATCAAGTGTGGTGTATTCGAGATCTATGTATACATTCGTGGCAAAAGAAAGTCGGGTGTTGGTCACAATCTATCACCTTGAAATATATCTGAATATCTGATACTCGTACCTTGAAATATATCTGCATTTTTCTATGTTCGTTCAAAACTAAATTATTAAACATTTTTTTTAAATGTTATAGAATTTGCTCGAACCGATTTAATTAACATTTATTTACCATATGTTTGTAATTTTGTTTTCGATTTGCATTTGTAATCATTCATTATACTGACCTTATGTAAACTAGCGTCATTACTAACGATCAGCCCATAATCGAATAAAATGTTTTAACCTTCATACGTTCCATAACAAAGTAATACTAATTACATCGGGATCATTTTTGTCGAATAGAACTTTACTTCAAATATTGGGGGTACAAATAAGTTTTGAGGGATTTACAAAAGATGGTGTAACTAGTATTAAATCGCATCGGGCCATCTTGTAACTACCGGGTGGCTGACACGAAGTGTTACCAACTTCAGACTGGCATTGCTGTCAAACCAGTGATGACAGAGCGCTCAAATTTACACTAATGACAGTTCATTCCATTGTTAATAAGCTTACAAAAGCATTTTAGTAGGAAATATTCAGAAAAAAAGTTATCCGCAATGGAATTCAAGCGTAATAGTGTGATTGCTCCTATATTTGGCTGGAAAACCACAGCCGCAGATTGTTAACCAGTTGAAACATCTGCTGTGAATAAAATGTTTGTGTATCGCACAATAAATCGTTATAACGATACTGGCAGCATTGCAAAACGCCATGGTGGTGGACCGAACCGAACTGCAACTTTAGCGGATATCATTCGGGAAGTGAAGGCCAAATTGGCTCGGAATCCGCACCGTAGCGGCAGAAAAATGGCTCGTGAGGCGAACATTTGAACAGCACATATTGAAAGATCATCTTGGACTAAAGGCCTTGAAATTCCATAAAACGCATGGTCTCACCGATGCTCAAAAAAGTGAGTGGAAAGAGCAAAAGAGTTGTTACGCTTGCATGAAAGTGGTGATTTGCCGAATTTGGTTTCCTCCGATGAGTCACCGTTCGTTATTGAGCAATATGTGAACAAGAAAAACGACCGGTATTAAACTTGCCCGGCCGTTCTACTGAAAATTTGGACCAACGGATTGCCACTTAAAACCAAGCGCCGCCTATGGTGATGGTTTGGGGCGCCGTATCGACCGAAAGCCATTCATCGCTCGTTTTTTCGGACCGTGGCATCAAGATAAATGCTCAAATTTATCGGGATCATGTGTTGGATGAAGCGTTGAAGCCTTGGGCACAAAATCATTTCGGCAGCAGAATCTGGACATTTAAACAGGACTCGGCGCGAAGTCATATAGCACGCGTCAATAAAGATTGGCTGAGAAACAACGTTCCGCGGTTCATTTCCACTGCCCAATGGCCACCAAATTTATCGGATGCAAATCCGCTAGATTTCTCGGTTTGGAATGTTTTAAAGAGCAATGTTGGGACAAAAAAATACCAAACTATCGATCATCTGAAGCAAGCGCTTCACCGGGAATGGGCCAAAATACCGCAGAGCCACTTTCGTGCTGCATGCAATAGCTTTGTCGGCCGTTTGAAGGCCATATTCGCGGCTAAGGGTGGCTAAATCAAAAACTGCTAATGCAATTCGAAAATTTAAATATTTGTGAACATTTTTTACTTTGATTCAATAAAATTCATCAAAAAATAAAAATGCTGTGGCGTTTTGTTTTGATAACACTTCGTGTCAGCCACCCTATATATTCATGTTAAAGCGTCATCATTTCCCTTTAAAAATCAGAATGTGTCATTTCGCTGGTGTAAACAACAAATTTTGTGCCCCAACCATGTCAACCTTCTGTCAGTCAAGAAAACACAATTTGCGGGAAGCGCTGTTCTTTTGTTTTAATTTGAAAAAAAATGGAAGCTGATGACTATAGATTGCTATGTGAAGCATATGGGGAACATGCTCCATCAATGAAAACATGTCAGTACTGGTCCCGCCGTTTTAAAAGTGGCGATTTTGACAACAGTGACGAAGAACGCGAAGGGAGACAAGTAAAGTTTGAAGACGCGGCATTATTGCACCAAGATTCATGCCAAATTCAAGAGGAGCCGAGGGAGTTCAGATGTCGAACTCTGTTTTTTCACTTGCGAACAACCGCTCCAAAGACAAAATCGGAAGGGTTTTTTGTATCAAATTCTGGCGAGGGACGAAAATTGGATCTACTACGACAACCCAAAGCGCAGAAAATCGTAGGGTAGGCCCGGTCATGCATCAACCTGTAACGGAATTCCACCTAATTCCGTTACTAACCTATCCCAACATTCTATATTTTAGTATTACTCATTAACATGACCGCGTTGAGATTAACCTCTCCAAAAATATTAACATTCCAAATATAAAATTCTCCGTCATGTTAAACTTCAACATTTCTGTGTTATGGCGATCAAATTACGGTATGAATACAAATTCATATTGTGGTTGAACGATCATACACTTAAATGTCATTTGATCATTTTGTTTGCAATAAATGTTAGTTTTTTTAGGTAAATGACATAGGTGAACTATGTATTGACCGAGGGAAATTGCACTTATTAATTTGTCTTTCCTCAGCATTTTTTTTTTGTTTCAAAATTTTCGCGTGGCCAAGAATAAGCAAAATTCATGGCACGTTTTCGTACACCACCATGGCATTTTGTGATGAATTCACAAAATTTTCGAAAAATGGTTTATATGCATGGTGTGTGGCGGGTAGTTAGTTTTTGGACGGACCGGCGTTCAGGTCCAATTTAAGTATAAGTTTTTTTTTTCTGGTGAATTTCATTTTACCCATTATAAGGGTGTATAGTAGTCGGTGTGTAAAAACATTTTTTTTTTTGTTGGGCATTCCGTCAACTTCAAGTGGCAACATTTTGTATGATGATTGCATGTGTGCATTCATGTTTGTGTATAAATATATTTCGTAAATTAATTAAGTAATTTTTGATTGTGAATGTAAGATCAGTTTTTATTTGGTATTAGTGTATTAGCGTTATACTAAGTTGTTTTTACACCTGTGACGTGGTTTGAAGTTGTTAAGGCAGCAAGGAAATACATAAAAAAATTTATTTATAACTTCTTTTGTTTTGTATTGTGTGTATCTTGTATTTGTGTGGTAAACACAAGTCTCCATACCGTTAAAATATATTTGTTGCATCTAATTACATTTTGGAGAGATTGAGATCAACCGGCAAGGTAAGTGAATGAAAGTGTTTTATTATAAAATGTCTGGCTAGAAAGCCAGACAATACAACCACAGTAGCGTTTGGCCTACTTCCCTAAATGGGCTGCTGGTCTAATTAACTGTTCAGGGGTCCGATGTTCCCACCCAATCCCCGTAATAAGTTTATTTTTACCGCAGGCGGTAATCTAGGCCGCTACCCTAGCCTCCCTATCACCACGGCCAAATTAACCTTTTCCGCTGAGCTAGCGGGTTAATGCCGCCTCATGGGGGGCGTAATAGGGTAGAGGCAATTAAATGTAATTGGGCTTGCCCTATAAATAATAGCGGCTTACCCGTAACAAATAGTCCAGGTTTAGCTCCTAGTGACTTTTTCCTGTTTCCAAACTTGAAAAAATGGCTCGCAGGACAAAGATTCATCTCAGACGAAGAAATGATTATCGAAACTAACGCGTATTTTGAGGGGTTCCCGAAATCGTATTATTCATATGGTATAAAAAAGTTGGAATATCGTCTTACTAAGTGTGTCGAACTAAATGGAGACTATGTTGAGAAATAAATGGTTTTTAGCAAAAAAAAATTTTTTTTTTCCTACTTAGGTAGCTTCATTTTCAATCCGCCCTCGTATGACATTTGAAGAAAATACTCAATAAAAAAATTAATAATTCTCTCAAACCTATAGAGTGCCTTAAGATTTGACTTTTGGTTTTGGCTCGTCATGATGTTCACTAACTCTGATAAAAATTTGGATATCAGCCGCAAGTCAGGATTTTCGCTATATGCCCATTTGCATATGGCCCACCACCATATGACATTTGAAGAAAATACTCAATTACTCAATAAAAAAATTAATAATTCTCTCAAACCTATAGAGTGCCTTAAAATTTGACTTTTGATTTTGACTCGTCATGATGTCCACTAACCCTGATAAAAATTTGGATATCAGCCATATGTTAGGGTTTTTGCTATATGCTCATTTGCATATGGCCCACCACCATATGACATTTGAATACTCAATAAAATAATTAATAAAATAATTGTGTTCCATTATCCGACGTAATTACTTCGGGTACCTAGAAGAATGAAAATATTTTATCTTCTAAAAATCGAATAGCAAAGATGCAGACGCTTCACGTAAAGCTTTAACGACCACAAACTTAGAATAATGATCTAAGACGATAACGATCCAAGTATTTCCGGGTTTCGAACGGGGTTATGGATCCAAAAAATCTACGAATACCTTTTGAAAGGGACGTGTTGAAGTAACTGGAGCTCCCACGGCTGGTCTTTTTGAATAATTAATCGCCTTATTCATTTTACATTTAGCACAGCCGACAACGTGTTTAACTTGTTTTGCCATCTGTGGCCAGTTAATTGACGCTGAAGGCACTCGCGAGTTTTGCTGCCGCCTATATGGACTGAAGTTGGAAAAACGTGAGCTTGTTGGACGAGTGACTGTGTCAATGAATTCGGAATAACTAATTTCGATTCGAAATATCGGATCCGTATATTTAAAATATTTAAAACCGAACGTAGGGGATATTAACAATTTGTCATTCTGAATTTTATAATTGTGAGAATAATCTTTCAATTGACGGATTTTTTCGATCTGATCTTGGAGCATATTCTTGATCTTGAAACACAACCGAATTTTGATCAACATGTAATATGGGTACCGAAAAAGGTACTAACGCATTTAACCCAATTTGGAAATCTAGAGCTTGGAGTTTAAGACTACATCTAGCCATATGTCCGCAGAGGTTATTTTGACTCATTAACCAGCACAAACTAGAATGGGCAGTATAAATAACAAACAAATATCCTTCCACCTAAGGACGGAATTTCCACACGCTGAGGGTGGCAGTATCGCATTCCTGCTCGGTCACCGAGTAGTTTCACTACGCCGCATTGAGCTTATGTGAATAATCCACCTGAAATAAGACACGGCCGACCAACGGCACTGGCATCACACTGAATAAAAATGGGTTAGAATAGTCGGGATGCGTTAGTACTGGAGCCGTTGACAAAGCATTATTTAATGCTTTAAAGGATGAATCCGCAGCCGATGACCAACGTATTTTCGAAGTCTTCCCCGTAAGATCCGTTAAAGAAGAAGCCAATGATGCGAAATTTATTATGAAGCGGCGATACCATCCACACATTTCCAGAAAACGTCTAATCTGTTTTGTAGTTTTAGGAACCGGATGCTCTAGAATAGCATTACATTTGTCTGGGTTTGTGCGAAGGCAACCGTCGCTCACGACTAAATAATCGATTTCTCTCAACACGATCTTACTCTTGGTCAAATTTATTGTTAAACCAGCGTACGTCAGATATCCAACAACCTTTTTTAACAAATCTAAATGTTCCGCACGAGTGGAGGATGTAATCAAAAGGTCATCGAGGTGCACAAAGACCTTATCGTGTAGTTGGTACGGGATCACGTGGTGCATTAAGCGACAAAGCGTTTGTGACGCGTTGCGTAATTCAAAAGGCATCAACTTGAACTGATACAAGGGCCATCCAAGAACCGTAAACACTGTCCTATTGCGAGATGTTAGGTCGAGTGGAATCTAGCAAAAGTGGTGTGTCCCAAACGACCCAACAATCCGTTGATTATGGGCAGTGGATACGCATTCCTCACGGTAACCTTATTCAATTCTCTAGCATCTAAACACAGACGAACTTTGCCATTGGTCTTACGCACCAACGTGCCCGGTGAACACCAAGTACTTTGTGATTCCAGAGACCACATCCTATCCAACTCAGCATACATGAGTTTCTGGATAGCCGAGGACACGGAATAAAAACGTTGTTTGACTGATTTTGCGGAATCGACATCGATCATATGAGTGACGAGGAATGCTCGGCCCAAACCTAATGTATCGCTGCTCGGAAAATGTTCGCGAATATAATCCAACTTACGCTGGTCTTCAGAAGCTAAAATATGTAATTTGGGTATGTTGGTAGCTTCGCCTACTTCGTCCAAATTATTAACGCCGAGATTTTCGGATAAATTCCAAAACGATTCCAAAAATCAATACCCAAATATAAGGGTTGTTCTAACGAAAGAACGATGTGGAAATTCATGGGTTGTGTAATGCCGTTAAACTCGACATTAGCTCTCTTATAATCGAATACTCGTTGAACCTGACTACTCGCGGTAGTTATTGTGGATGGCAAATTGTGAAATTCCACGAATGGATTTGTCGTGCGTTTCTCCGATCCACACCCGAGAATGCTGGCACTCGCCCCGCTATCGAGGAGACCCTTATAAAAGGTATCGTTATTTATTAAGACCTGGGCGTAAGATCGAGTGTCATCGTTCTCAGAGAATAGAACGGAGGAACTCACGTCATTTCTCATTATTGTGCGATGGTTCCAATATTTATTTAAACGTGCTAATAGACATAATTTTGCCGGTGATAAGCTTTAAAGGAAAAATTCGGGCAGATGGGAGGGGAACAAGGATTGGAAATAGAGTAACTACTATCAGACGAGTTTATATCTTCATCGGATTCGATTGGGAGCGTAGTTTCGCGTCCGTATTGCTCGCTGCATCTTCTTCACTCGGTTTGGGTAGATTTTTTTGCTGTACCATCAGTCTGGGTGGCAGTTGTGGTGATTCTCGTGTCTCAATCCTCCAAGCACCACTGTTCATGTTTTCCGACGATTTTTGCTGGGCGTTTTGATTTTCAGCCCACCTTCGACATCGTGGAGTTATGGTTCCCATTAAACCACATTTGTAATAAAACAAATGCGCTGCTGGAGCGCGATAACACTCGTCACACGTATGTCCCAAATTCAAACAATTAAAACACACGACATTTTTACCATAATTCGAATGTTGTTTATAGACTGACCCAGAATTGTCTGCTGGAATTTGTTCGCCAGCACGTCTCATCGCCAATGGAACCCTGCTCCTCATTCGAATGGCAGATACTGAGTTACCAGGTCGAACATCAGTTTGCGCTTAATCCTCATAAGAGTCATACAATCCCATATCATCATACGGACCACCCGATAAATCATTGAGCGTGCGTCGTGAGTAGGTTGAATGGTCACCGAAGCTTTGATCCGCCTGAAGGACTCTTCCCAAGCCGAGCAGCCTTGATCAGTTCATTTACACTAGTAAACTGTAGGTTGGTCAAATTTTGATGACCAATATGAAGCCGACGTTATAGTACCATCTCACTATAACGTCGGCTTCATATTGGTCATCAAAATTTGTATCAGTTCCTCATCCGAATACGGTGTACGACATTGTAGCGTGAGGGTCCATACGTGGTTGTAGAAATTCGTGAATCTTTCGGTGGGCTGATCTCGTAATAGGTCCCGCGGTCATAAAATGCCCGATCATGCCGCTTCGCAGATCTGTCCAGGTAGCGTGCGGGTTGTGTTTGCGGAGTGTCCAATACCACTGCAATGCGATATCCTTCAAGCTCCAATAATAACATTTGGTCGGTTAATCCTCGAGACGAAGCGATAGTATCTAGCTGAAACAGGAACGTGTTGATGATGATGTTGTAATAGTTACCATGTGTTTATGAGCTAAAAAACACTAATCAAACCGTTAACAGACTTCTGGTAGCTGTTTCGAAGGTGCAGCATACTGCCAGCTAGGTGGCGTTGGTCAGTATGAGTTCTTTCCGCATACCAACTCTGTTTTATGACCTTCGATCTCTTGGTCAGTATTCATAATCCACGCCTTCATATAATGTTTGATTTCCAAAAATTGAAACCCCCTAGACTTATCCCATCACAGTAAAACTATTTTAGTTGCACATTTTAACCTTCACTTTAATCTAATAACGAACTAGCATGAAAACCACACAGAACACCTATAGGAAATAAGAAACGCAAGAATACCACTTTCTGGCACACTTCTTTCAAGTAGACAGGAAAGTAAAAATCAAATCGGCAAAAAAACCGTAAATTACAACTACAAAAGTTTAACTACAAATTTAAAAATTCTAATACGTGAATAAACAAATAAATAGTTGTAACATGCTAATAACCAAAATTATATTATAATATAATACTGTGGACAAAAAATATTAATATCGTGCCAAAGGTGAGCCGAAGCCGAAAAAACCACGTCAAAGCAAGTCAAAATCAAGGTGATGTTGACAGTTTTCGTCGATTATCGAGGTGTGGTGCACTCCGAATTCCTTCCGACCGGCCAAACTGTCAACCAGGAATACTATTTGAGTGTTATGCGTCGTTTGCGCGAAGCTATTCGTAAAAAGAGGCCGGAATTATGGGTCGACAACTCTTGGTTTTTGCACCACGATAATGCACCTTCTCATACTGCATTGGTTTTACGTGATTTTTGGCTGTTCTGGCTGTTCTTGTTTGACTTCTGGCTGTTCAGCAAACTTAAACGACCGCTCCGGGGAAACCGTTTTGAGTCAATTGAAGACATTAAACGTGAATCGCTACGCGCATTGGAGGCTATTCCGGAAATTGACTTTAACAACTGTTTCGAGGATTCGAAAAAACATTGGCACAAGTGTATTGAGGCTGGGTGGATTACTTTGAGGGGGACGAAATAGATTTGGAGGAATAAATAAAGAATTTTAAAATTATGAACAAAGTCTTACTATTTTTTGCTCACAGTATTATATACAATATATATATATATGTATTTTAATTATTCCATTGCCTTTTGGTTATAAAATCACCAAATCCTTTTAAAGGGTTTTCCAGTACAAAAAAAATTATAATTCAAATTTTCAAAAATCTAAAAAAATAAAAATCATACTTGATTTTCTTTTGTTTTAAATCTTTTACAATGGGTTCATATAACTTTTTTTCATATGCAACTTTTTATAAACCAAATACAGAGCTCGACTTTTAAAAATACAGCACTTGACTCTATTTTATTAAATTCCTAAACTAGACTAAAAAAATTTCGTAACAAAAATGATCTAGAAGAAATATTTTCGTTATGGTGCTTTTTGTTTTGCTTTTTCGTGCTCGTCACTCCCTTACTCCCTCTCACTGTGCATCAATCGCACCAGACAAAACGAAAAACGTACAACAAAAATATTCATCCCTATCTCATCAGGTCGAACAAACGGACAAAATACACATATTGGTCTCGCTTTTAATATTAATCAACGTTTATTATGTCGCGTAAAAGAGAACAACATACACTCCGCAACACTTGATTACCCTCACTTGAAAATTTTCCATAAAACCTAAGATAATACGCCTAATTATTTGAAAATGTATCATCACCTTTGTTTTTATCTTATCTAACTTTCCAATAACTAATACGCATACTTGCATGCAATGCGAAGTGGAAATTCCCCATTTCTATTATTTTATTTGCACCATGAAAAGAAATTGCTGCCCACACCATGATGAACTGTAGCGGCCTGTTTCTTCAACTACAAGAAACACCGCACAATATACAAACGGACAATTCTCCGGAGACTGAATTATTTATTAACGGACAATTCTCCGTATAAATAATCATATTCCAAATGAATATGCAACGACAGTCTTGTTACATAAAATCGGTACATACAACAAAAACAATTTTGTACACAAAACAAAATTAGTAAATCTCATTATCATGCCGATATTCATATCAATAAAAATCGTTATCAATAATAACTTATCATTGAAACGAACAGTATAGCAATCGTATCATAGATGCCACCATCCTTTTATGTGATAACCAAGACACAAAAATATTTAAATTAAACGATGGCACGGTAGTTATTAAAATTGTATTATAGATGCCCCCCATCATCATTTTTTATAATTGTGATAACCAATGACACAATCATTTAATACCTAAGTTAACATGATGGCGTGGCAATCAGAAGAAATTAAATTTATCATTGCAATACTGTTCATAGGCGTACGTACGTCTATAACACAAATAAATTGGTAACCAGCTGAAACCAGATTTGGTGGATGCAATTCAGATTTTTATTGTCTTGTTTACCAAATGCAACAATACTGGATCAATCCAACTTTTACGAACCAGATTGCATTACAAAATTTTGTATATAAATTATACAAAATTTTAAATTTTTCCCTATTCAGTTTTGGATATTTGGAAGGTGAAGCCGCAGCAGTAGCCGAAATATTTATTATTTAATAAAGTTTTTTTATTAATTTTTAAAATTTAATTAACTTTTGTTTTTTATTTATTATTATTATTATTTGATTTTATAAGTGCTTCGAATTCGGCTTTTCCACTTCACATTCGCATATTCTACATCAACAGAACCAACTCTGGTGTGGCGACCAGACAAGAATAGCTCCGATTTCCTCAAATCGTGGAAGTAATGTCTAAAACCATCTGGTTCATCTAAATTAAACTTTTTCTCGACCGAAATATTAACCTGGAACCATTCTCCCTTCCAATGCAGATGTCCACGGCAATATTCCAATCGAGCACTTCTATGTTGCTGGAGCAAACGTTATTTTTTCATAAGTTTTTATCGCCGGAGATGTGAACACTTTTCTATTATTCTCTGAATAGTACGGACACTGGCTGAAACTCCAATTTTCTGCTTTAATTTTAGCAGATACGAGTTGGAATAATTTGCTTGTTTAAGCGCAAGAAGCTTTCTAATTTCTATCTTTGTAGGGTTTTTTTCGACCTACTTTCACCACTATTAATTGTAGCTGGTAATAAACTTAATAAATTAATGATAAACTATTAAACTAAACACAACTAAATTTATTTACACGCAACTTACGCCTTCGACGTCAGAAACAAAGTGATGAGGGTAATCAAGTGTCACAGTTTAAATAAGCAAAATAATCGAAATGGGGTGTTTCCACTTCGCATTGCATGCAGTTGTGTGTATTAGTTATTGGAAACGATATTATTGCAACACGATTAACCTCGAGGCAAAATCTGTCCCGACGGGTTGTGAGGGTCGGTAGCCCCTCTAGTTTAACGACCGAAATACGAAATACCCCCGAAATTAGATCTCCTTTTCAATTTCGGGGATCCGCTGAAATCTTAAATTTTAGGGAAATATAACGTGTGGCCTTGGGTCAATCCTACACCATGTCGCACACTTATCCCATGCGGGTAGCGTTCAGTGGCTAGGGGGGTTGCATTATCGTAACTGGTGTAGAAAGCCATTGTACAATAGATACTTTAAGTGTGCTATATTCGTTTAAATTTTATAAAGGTTAAGTCACTACGCAGCTTATAATCAATCATCCCATCATTTTAACTGTACTTCACACTATCATGATATTTGTATATTAATTACACTAAATAATTACAAATCCTAAAAGATGCTATGCAAAATAGGAGGAAAAAAAATTTTAATGTTATATATTTTGTTGTTGTGGGTTTCACTGATTAAAAAAAACTCAAGCACCACCACTAATATTAAGAAGAAAACAAATTTTGGTACTTAACTACGAATTCTAAAACTAATAAGAAAATACACTTGTATGATAGTTGGTAATCAATATAAGAAAAGAAATCGAGTAAAAAAAATTACTAATTGTAGAGAGAAAATGATAATGATAATAAGGGTGGTTAAATTTTAAGGGCCGACGTTGAATGTGAACCACACCTAAACGTCAAGTTTTTTCTGCCTTTAATTTGGCATTTCTCAATTTCAGACTAACTTAATTTGAACCATGGAAAGATACACAATCGAGCAACGCATTACAGTTATTCAGGCATATTATGAAAATGGGCGTTCAAATCAAAATGCATATCGTGCACTTCGTGATTTTTTCGGTCAATTTAATCGTCCAAATGTGCGTACAATCGGAAAAATCGTGCAAAAATTTGAGCAAACCGGGTCTGTAGGAGATTTTAAAACACCAGTGCATGCTCGTACAGCTCGTACAGCAGAAAATATTGCTGCTGTTCGCGATAGTGTGGCTGAAGAGCCGTCCACCTCAACTCGTCGTCGTGCCCAACAATTGCACCTCTCATGCTCGTCGTTGATGAACATTATGCATAAAGACTTGCATTTACACGCTTATAAGGTGCAATTGGCTCAAGAACTAAAGCCTCTTGACCATTCCAAATGTCGTCAATGGCCAGAATGGTGGCAAGAAATGGCAACAGTGGATGATCAATTTTCGAAGAAAATCATCTTCAGTGATGAGGCACATTTTCACCTCAGTGGATTCGTC
This sequence comes from Nephrotoma guestfalica, assembly GCA_963691935.1. Classification (NCBI taxonomy): domain Eukaryota; kingdom Metazoa; phylum Arthropoda; class Insecta; order Diptera; family Tipulidae; genus Nephrotoma; species Nephrotoma guestfalica. Next base: position 144,897,455 of record OY829915.1, read on the forward strand.
AATAAGCAGAATTGCCGCATTTGGGCGAATCATGAATCATAATCCAAGAGTGATTGTCGAAAAACCAATGCACCCACAAAGAGTGACTGTTTGGTGCGGCTTATGGGCTGGCGGCATCATCGGGCCGTATTTTTTCCAAAATGAGACCGGTCAGGCAGTTACTGTGAATGGTATTCGCTATCGTGAGATGATAACGAGCTTTTTATGGCCCGAATTGGAAGATATGGATGAGGACGATATGTGGTTTCAACAGGACGGTGCCACTTGCCACACAGCTAACGAAACAATGGCTCTTTTGCGCGACAAATTCAATGGCCGTGTTATCTCACGTGGTGGCGATGTCAATTGGCCGCCAAGATCATGTGATTTGACACCGTTGGACTTCTTTCTTTGGGGCTATTTGAAAAAAAAGGTGTACGTCGATAAGCCAACAACAATTCAAGAGCTAAAGGATGAGATAATTCGGCACATTAACGGCATAGAACCTCAATTATGCCTAAGCGTCATCGAAAATTTGGACCATCGGGTGGAGGTGTGCCGCCGAGGTCGCGGGGGCCATTTGGCCGATATTTTGTTCCATACATAATTGAACTATCCATATCATCATAATAAAAAGGATTGACAATAATTTCATAAATAATTTGTGTTTTATTCAAAATCAACATCGGCCCTTAAAATGTAACCACCCTTTATATATAAATATATAAGAAAATGATAAATACGTATTAAATAAGAAAAAAATGAAAATACCAATATGTTTTGTACGTCACCAATCCCAACTAGACGACCGGGTGGTAGAAAGACTCTCAATGCTGTTGAGTTTTTCCTCCAGGTTGGTTATAATGCCACTCGTTTAATCAGCGATTCCGGTAAATCCATTCGATCGCCATCAGAAATTGCCGTTCCTCAGATGTAGTTTTCGTTTATATGTAATATTACGTAGTTTGGTATATATGATTACAACGTGATACGAAATGTTTCCTCAGCATGAACTACCCGTGGTTTAAAATTACGTTGCACTTGCGGCTGGTTATATATGTACATTTATTTTAGAGGTCAATATTAGGTATAGAGATCATCCGCACACCGTAGTTATTATTATATTTTTCTATTTTTATTAATAAATTAAATCATTGCATATGCTCGCACACTGTTATGATCGCGTAAGTCCGATATGATTTTAGTACAATCGAGCCCAGAATATGTATTATTAAAAAATTTGGATTATTCATAATACACATAATATTTAGCGATATGCACCTGAACTTTAATTCATTTATTTAAATTACATAATTGGAACGTAATTGGAAACAATCTTGACCAATTTCCGTTACGTCTATAAGCGTTCTTAAACTTATTAATTGTAAATTTTTTTTTTGAAATATATATATTAATTAAACTTTATTAATCACAATTTATTTACAAATTTATTATTATTTTTAATTTAGGTTTTTTTTATAAAGAACATTTTATTTGCAATCAACAATTATATTGTTTTAATTTTTTTATTCCATTTTTACTTTATAAGGCACTAACTTTTAAGATTTAGTGTGCTTGATTTTTATTTTTTAATTTTTTTGCACCGAACTAACGGAATTATTTTGTTATTATTACTAATTCAAAATTCTAAAATTCATTTTTCCTCACATTTTGCTTTCGCTTTCATCATCGCCGGTGTAATGTTTCTTTCCGGCTTTCCCGTTTTCTTTTTTTGATCGTTTTCGGATTTCAAACTTATACCAAATTCGTTTGCTTTTACAACAACAATTTGACCGGATTTTATGTAAACGAATATGAACGAAATTTGATCGACTTTTGTAGTAATATTTGTGAAAAGAAAGACAAAAAATTGTTTATTATAAATGGCGAGTTTATCATTTCAGCTTGTTAGCATCGGTATAATAAAAAAATATATAGCAAAGAATTAAAATGTTCAATATAGTGTCTCCCATTTCTCAATTTAATTAATTTATTTATCAATAATTTTCAATTAAAAGCATAAGAAATTATATAATTTCGCACATAAACACAACATTTTAGTACACAAGATATTTCGAAAATACGTCGCACAAACAAAATTACAAATTATCCTTAAAATTTTAATAAATTTATTAAAATTAATTTAAAATTTATTAATATAAAACTGAATTGTACAAATGGCGCGGGGTCTTTGTTTTGATGTTATGTTTTGACGTTTACTTTTGTATATATGTATGCGTAAAAATCTAACAAAAAATCAAGATTTTTTAAAATTGATCTAGCCGATTTGTTAGATCAAGATTTTTGTGTGAAAAAAATTTGTAATGTCAAAAATGTTGATCTGTTAACCTGATGTACAGTACGGGAAATCAAATAGATCTTTCAAATTACGGCGAATACTTAATTATAAATTCACAATAGACTGATACAAAAGGTCAAACGAAAATCTTGTACTGCTAGATCTGTCGTGGTAGTGAAAAACCACCAAAAAATCGAAGCAATCTTGCGAAAAAGTTAGGGAAAACGATTGGGCGGGTGAAAATATTTACAAAATTTGTTGTATAAAAAGAAATATGATTTTACGTTACTGTTAGATATTGTGAAAAGGAGACAAAAAACGTTGATGTTACGTTATGATGTTACGTTAACAATAAAAACACTTAAATGGTATATCTACGATTTTTAATTTGTTTGTTTTTGTGTATCCCTCTCGTTGGGGCGTCGACGTCTGCGCTCATCCGTTAGTTTTCCTACGTGGGTGCGGCGGCTTCGGCTCTCACACAATTCTCCCTTGTCGGTGCGGCGGCTTGAGTTGCATACACAATTTTGTTTTCCTCGTTGGTGCGGCGGCTTAGGACGCACACAAAAATGTTTCCCCTCGCTGGTGTGGTTGCGACTTCACTCACACAAATTATTCGATTTTACACTATTCTTTTTGTATCCCACGATGGAACATAGGAACCTATGTCGTTTTTTTACTTTATTGCGATAAAATAAATGTTCACACGCGGTTTTACTATTTTTCGTCACCGATAAAAAACGGCGTCGATGGTCACCACTGTAATATTTAGTGCGTATTGTAAACTTATGTGGGGTGTTATATTTATAACGCGGTTCGCTTTCTAGCTTTACAATATTATTTATATATTATATTATACTCGATTATATTGAATATTCATATATTTTCACCCCGTAGGTATTTATTTACTTTAATTTTAAAGTACAAAGATTTTATTTTATCGCGCGAGTTACATGTCGAGACATGTCACCTTCGACAAATAATAATGCACATGAGACAATTTTATATTAAATATCAAATTCACAAAATTGTCTCAGAAATAAATGCAAATAAGATTTCAGTTAAATAAATTAGACCGGAAATAAGTATAGTGAAGTTTCATAAATTAAATTAAAATGCATGTTACGCAAAATATAATGGAAATGAACATTAGAAAATATATAAAATTTAATTATATTACTGACTCCAAAGAGTTCAGACTTAAAAAATATAATTCATAAATTGTGGTTCAACTCCAAAGAGACTGGATATTCAAACATTGATTAATCTTAAGAATAGTTAATAGTGTAAAGAAAAGTGACTGGAATTACGACCACAATCTACCATTCCATGAAAATGTGGCTCGGTTACCTCCGTGAAAATAGACGACTTCTCTTAGGCACTGCTTTTATTGGTAACGTATTGCTTATCAATTCATTTCAACATATCAATTCATGTGCCTTGCAGAACATTTCGAAACTATGAGTTTTTAGCACCATAACACCATTCCACAAACTATGGAGAAAATAACCCCATTAATAGGTTGTCTAAATCTTTCATTCTTGCAAAATTGCAATTCAGGACAGTTTCGATGAAATTTTGACGTTAGGAATAAGCATTCTTAATCAGGGCAATACAGACACTCATGGAACAGACATGAACCAAATACTTCGCAAAGGCAAGTAGAACCGATGGAAGTAGAACAGATTAGCAAAATAAATTCATTAAATCAGGAGGTAAATTTTACCGAGCCTATATCACCAACCAGCTACCGATAGTTAGACTCGGATTCGATGATAAATCTATTAATTGTTTAATAGATAGTGGTTCCGATACAAGTTTATTGAAACCAAATTTATTACATTATAAAACACTTAAATTACAAAATCCAATAATATACAATTCGTTAGGAGGTCCAAACTATGTAACCGAAAAATAAACACCCCTATCCCTAAAAAACTAAGAAAAATGGGACACTCGAATGGAAGGTTTTCCCTCTAAAGAGAATATATTAAAATATTTAATAAATATATAATTCCTTTTGAGACAATCTCATATCCTCGTGAATTTAATCACTTAGAACCGGTTGCCTCTAAGGAACAAATTTCAGATAAAATTAATAAAGAACACTTAAATACAGAAGAAAAAGAAAATCTTAAACATTTATTAGCTGAAAACAGAGATTTATTTTATGAGGATGGCGATAATTTGATCTTTACCCATGAAATAAATCATGAAATAAAATTAACGACAAATAACTCAACATATTGTAAAATTTATAGATATCCGCAAATCCACGAACAAGAAATAGAAAAAGAAATAAAGGATATGCTAAAGCCAGGAATTATAAGGGAATCAAATTCACCCTATAATTCACCTCTGTAGATTGTACCAAAGAAAATGAACAATTCCAATATAAAAAAATGGAGGATTGTCATCGACTACATGAAGTTAAACGAAATTACTGTAAATGACAAGTTCCCAATTCCAAATACAGAAAATATTTTGGATAAACTAGGTAAAGCACAATATTTTACTACTCTCGATTTAGCAAAAGATTTTCACCAAATCATGATTAACAAAAACGATCAAAGGAAAACTTCATTTTCGACTCAGTATTTAAAGAAAGATTCTAAAATAAATAAACTCGATCCAACCTATATTAATGCCTTCGAACATTTGAAAAATATATTGACATCCCATCCCATATTAAAATACCCTGACTTCAATAAATCATTTGTACTTAATACGGATGCAAGCCAATTCGCAATTGGAGCCGTACTTTTGCAAGATAAACATCCAATAGCATTTGCTAGTAGAACTCTTAACTCTCATGAAATTAGATGTAGCACAACCGAGAAAGAACTACTCACGGTTGTATGGGGCGTATAATATTTTAGGTCATATATTTATGGAAAAGCTTTTGAATTGAAAACAGATCACCAGGCATTGAAGTGGTTGAATACCAAATATTTAGGCAAAGATTTCAATCCTGGACTCCAACGATTCTATCCCTAAGAGAGTACAACATTAAAATTGAATATTTAAAAAGCAAATAAAATACCATTGCAGATTTTTTAAGTAGGATAAGCAATGAGGCACACGAAATCAATCGAATTGAATAAACGAAGGATCTCTTCAAAATATCTTCGCAGAACAATGAAGAACTAGTAGATCAAAATGATCAAGATAATAATTCATTGCAACGCATACAGAAGATCAAAATGATCAAATTTCATTTCTTGAAACCTTAGTCAATCGATTCAAGACACAACTTATATTTACAGAAAATTTTAATCAAGAACTCGAAAATATATTAGGAAACAGACGAATATACTTAAACCCAAAATTAACTCTGAGAGGAATTAACAAATAAACTGAAGACATACATTACAGGAAATAAAGTTGCTATATACCCAAATAACCGACCACGAATTTTACAAAATCCAACAAATACTGACGAATTGATTTCCCACTACCAAATTTATTAAATATAATTACTATGCACAAGACGTAGAATCCGAAGATGAATTAATAAAAATTAATAAAAATACTATCCACCATCAGGAACAAGGTCATCCGAGAATGTTAGAACTGTATGAAAATTTAAAATTTAAAGTTTACAATAAAAACATAAAGATCGCTATAAATAAAATTATTAATAATTGTGAAATTTGTTGTAGAGCGAAATACGATAGAAATCCTATAAAACCTAAACTTCACAAAACCCAAATACCCAATGATAAAAACCACATGGTTCATATGGATACATATGTTAATAGAAAACATTCATTTTTGATCTTTATTGACAAGTTTACTAAATTCGCAACCGCATATCCATTGAAAAACAGAACTATATGATTTCTATGAACTTAACCTAGAAAAAATTCGAATGTATTTTAATCATAAGAAACCAAAGAAAATAATAGCTGATAATGAATTTAAACACGTAAATATACGAGCGTTTCTAAATCAAGAAAATATAGAATTGCACTTAGCCAAACCAAATAGCTATACTGGTAACGCTGACGTTGAACGGTTAAATAATTCCTTAACGGAGAAATTGAGGACAAAATTTAGAAGATTAAAAACCAATTAGGATCCAGATGTTAGAAGCTACCAAAATGTACAATAATCAGTACTATAGCACAATTAAATGCTCGCCATTACATGCTGAAGAAGGAATTCAAAATAGGGAACAATCTCATAATAATATAATAGAAGCCCAAAGAAAAGGTTAAGATTACGAAGTTAGAAATCGAGGTACTCGTATATATTAAAAACTGTAAATCTCTAAGCCATAAAAACCAACCAAAATTCCGAATGCATAATTTAACAAATACATACATATACACCCTATTAACATTAAGAGACCTCTAAAATTTGCAGAAATCCATAATAATGATGACGATACTGATGACACAGACAAATGCTCGACAACCACAAGTAGAGAAAATAGAAACTAACACTGGTTACACTATTTTTAAGGAAACGGAAATTTAATAATTACTTTCTACACATAATTGACAGAACCCCTACAAACATTAATAGTAATAGACGTCAAAATGGCGGTATTAGACTTAATAGTAGAATTAAAAAAAAATAACATTAAAACGTCACTTTTAAAAGAATTAGACTTATTGACGTATAGGTTAATGATTCTGAAAGACAGTCATCACACAATTAGAAAACGTGGACTAGTTAACTTTTTAGGTAAAATAAACAAATGGATAACAGATACTATGGACGACGAAGACCGATAGTTAATAAATCAACACCTAGAATTTATCGACAGTCATAATGAAAACTTAGCAATAAATATCAATAAACAAATACAAATTAATAATAATTTCAATAAACCCATACATAAATTACATACTCGTAATACAATTTTAGAAGATAGAAAAATTATTCAAGATTTCATAAAAAAGGAAGAAAGTCAAATTGCGATAAAATTGATCGAGTAATAAGCGATTTACAAGACAATATCATACTTAATAATTTAAATATAATACATCCATCATTATTAAGCCATAAAGAAATTTTAGATTATAAAATAGATGCTAATAAGATAAAAGGTTTAAAAGTAGGTTTTTCCAAAACAAATACAAATTAACTTATATTTTTAATAAAAATACCAATCGAATTAATAATAGTAAACAAAAAGTTAATCATTCCTTTATCAAATTTAGAAGATTGTACAATTATAAATAACGAAATTACGAAAACATTAGAAATTAATAATACTTATTATGAATTCGATATGAATAAATCATTTTACCAATTAAATACCTTAAAACATTGTATAATATTAGAAAATTGTAAAAAAGCACGTTGGCGAAATATGTCCTAAATGTGTCCTAAAATAAAAACAACACTATTTTCATGCATGATTAGTGTAACAACTGCAAAGTCTCGTTATTATGAATTTTTTTCGTTTAAAAAAAAATTTATAATATTGTAATAGGAAAAAATAAAAGTTATCAGTTTTTAAAAAATGAAAACCAAATATAATAAAATAAAATTACTACTTGAATAATCATATACGAGTAATTAATTTTTAAAAGGCAATTATAAATTAAATATTATTAAACAAATAAAAAGTAAAAAAAAAACAACAAGTTTCCTCATTACTCATACTCGTATAAAGACGTTTATTACATTTTAAATTTTTTCAAATATCCACAAACCACAACAATATGACACGATAGCGACCAATATGGGTAGGTGCTATAGTAACCACGCAATCCAAAAAGTACCAACTCTTTAGAATAAAGGGGGGGTTAGGAGGGGGGTTAGGACAAGCCATTTTCGAAAATGTCGCTATCGTGTCAGATTGTTGTGGATATTTGAAAAAATTTAAAATGTAATAATGGTCTTTATTTGAGTTATGAGGACAAGTTTCGAAAATGGCCTGTCCTAACTCCCGGCAAGAAAGACTCTTATTTCTCAAGAGTTGGTACTTTTTGGATTGCTTGATTAATATAGCACCTACCCATATGGTCGCTACCCTGTCAGATTGTTGTGGGTATTTGAAAAAATTTAAAATGTAATACATTAATGTAATAAATTTTAAATGTAATTTTAATGTAATCGTTTTTATGGGACAATTATTTTTTCCTACCATGACCGGCCAGGACAGGAATAATTACAAATTAATAACGCGCAAGAAATATTTGGCAACTTTCTGTCAAACGTAAAAAAAACAGATTAACAAATGCAAATTGCAAATTAATTTAGAATAGATCTGCAATTAAATAAAACTACTAAACAATAATTTAATATCACTAACCGTGTAAAGCTAAGATAAAAATTTGATGAGGCATAACATATACAACATACACAAATTAACCTAAGAGTCTAAGCAAACAAACAAATACTTTAGGTTCTGGAAATATAGTGAAGAGAAGCGGCTACATGGCTTTAAATACAAATAATTTACAATTATAACGTTTATTAGAAGTTTAATAGGAATTATAAGATTTATCAAAAAGTTGCCAGATACTTCATTTTCGTATTTAATAAAATTCAGTTTAAATGGTAAACCATTCTGTTTTATTCGTTTATACGAAAGAAGTATATTATATTCACTTATACATATACAATTTTTAGGATTTAGGATAAACTTCACGCATTTGCACAGAACCGTGAAGTTTCTCCTAAACGAATCTTAATTTTCAGATTTAAGACAAACTTCATGCGAATAAAAAAGCAGATAATTTAATGTAATACGGAAATCTATAACGTAAATGACAGAATCATAATAATGCAATTAGAAAATAATATAAACATAACATCCGATTGTGATGAGAGAAAATTCATATTAACTGGTAATTATTTTATAAAATTTTATAATTGTAGCGTAATATTAAATAATCAAAAATACTATAAAAGAAGATAATAATAGTACCAAACTTAGAATATGAATTAGATAACGATTCTTTATTATTCAAACGAATATCATTAGAAACGAATGAAAATATCGATATGATTTACATGTTAAAATATCATGAAAAAACCATAAAAACTGGAATAAGCGTATCAATAGTAATAATAATAATAATTATAATTTTAATAATTTATAAGTATTATAAAAAGAAAAACGTAAAGATAAAAATTGTGAAAAAGATTCAGGAGAATCCTGACACTAACGAAGGGAGAGTTACATGTCGAGACATGTCACCTTCGACAAATAAAAATGCACATGAGACAATTTTATATTAAATATCCCGTCAAACATTTTGAGTCCACAAATTTTTTTTTGCACTCAAGCGCCCAAGTTCAATTTATTAATTTTCAGTTTTTACAAATTTTAATTCATTTCTGTGTTCCTCCTGTTTCGATATGCCGATCTCGTATGTTCGTGTACTCATAATCAGTTGGTTGTAGTGAGTCGTGAATTGAAACATCAATTTAATTTGAACGCTTTAAAATTAAATTAATATGATATACAAATATTAAAAAAAGCTTATGATAAAAATAATAAAAGTATTGAGTGGGACTGTGGGAGGTAAATTAATTATTTATTTAAATTTCAAATTTTTAGTTATTTTAAACGTGCTTAAAATAAAATGCGAATATTTTTTTGATAAAATGTGTCAAGAGAACCGGTCTCTCGTGTGAAAATTAGATTTTGTTAGTTTTTAGTTAGAATTATATAACTATAGTTTATAATAATATGTTTTAACTTTATTTAATACGCTGTGTAATATACATTTAGTTATTTTGAACGATAAGATGTGCTTGAAATAAGAAGAATATCCGCTGGTAAAATGTATCAAGAGAATCGGTCTTTTGTGTGAAGTGAAAATGTGGTTTTATTTTAGTGTTATATTTTTACACAAGAGATCTGTTCTCTTGATTCTATTGCCTAAAATAACTAAATGTAATTACACAAAATATTATAGCCTTATTTTATTTAATTGGTTGCTTTCGAATTTACAATAGTTCTTGTAAGAAAATAGTTTAATTCAATATCGACATATTATCAATATCTAACCTAAAAATATTATGTTACAACCCAGCAGGAAAGTCATACGAGATAGACTAATGACTCATGCATGACTGTCTCGCATGACTGTCTCGCATGACACGTATATAGAATTTTATCACAAGGCGGGAATAATATTCATGCGTGACATGTCTGAGATGATCAGTATAAGACAGTTCATAGAAGAATCGTATGTGATAAGTCAAGCCTGATTACCATGTGACTACCCATTAGTGACGATGGTGAGACAGTTCATAAGTGATTCATGTGTCATTTGTCTTAGATGATTATTAGGTGACATGTCTGAGATGGTCAGTATATGACAGTTCATTAATGAATCGTATATGTGACAGTTATCATAACTCAAAAAAATGTCATATAAAAATCATATATTATAAATATTAATCATATTTTATTATAATAATAATTCAATAACATAAAAATATAATAAAAATAATTAAATATTAATATATAATATTAATAATACTATCACAATATTTCATTTGATAAGTAAATGTAATTCAGGTAAATTCGAATTAACTTAATATAATAAAATTCAGACTTTAATTATATTTCCATTGTAACAAAAAATAGAACTTAAAAACTAATTAAATGTCATAATTTCATAAACTACGAGTAACTACTGATTTTCCCGACTGTTTCGTTTAATAGTTCTCTGATGCGTACGCTTTATTATAATTCTAATTTTATTCTCGTACACAGCCAAAGACTCTTTCCCAATTGCATCTAAAAGAAAAAAGAAAGAAAGATATGTTACATTCGTTATAGATAAATAATATGTGTATATATATATATATATATATATATATATATATATATATATATATATATATATATATATATATATATATATATATATATATATATATATATATATATATATATATATATATATATATATATATATATATATATATATATATATATATATATATATATATATATATATATATATATATATATATATATATATATATATATATATATATATATATATATATATATATATATATATATATATATATATATATATATATATATATATATATATATATATATATATATATATATATATATATATATATATATATATATATATATATATATATATATATATATATATATATATATATATATATATATATTATAAATAAATTATATTATTTGAAATTATATTATAACTTATATTTATATATTGTTAAATTATTTTATAATAAAAATTTAATTATTTATCTTCTACAGTCTTTAAACAGAGAAAGATGCTATTTTCCAATGCTTACCAAATAAAAGTTCGGAAAACATTGACAGCCATTTCAAACCTCGTTTGCCTTTCTCATCATTCCAATTGTATTGGAACAGTAATTCATCAGAAAATAAATGTTTAATAATACGCGCATAGTCCTGATCCTTGCCGTGAATTTTTGTGACGTAGTTAGCTTTATTACAGGCATATCACCAGTGCATTTTAATAATGTTTTAGACGATCTTGCTGTAGTAATTATTTTTGAATCGTTTAGTATTTTAATTAAATCTTCAAATGCAGCTCTAGTAATATTATGCTGCACAGCCCACGATGCTAACTTTTTGTCAATACTAACTTTAACTTCAGAGTCAATACTGACTTCAACAGATTCGCTGTTTGGGACTAGTTTACTTTCACTAGCCACTTCCGCAATAAATGAATCCCCATTATTTACTAATTCTTCACTCGCCACATTATTTTTAACACACTTATTTCCAATATCAATTACACTATCCTGAATCTCAATTTGGTTTTCTAGCGTTTATTTATTGAATCTTCCGAATTTTTTAATTTTCTATAAAAATTACTTTTCGAAAATCCTTTTATATTATTCATAGCTCCAATAATAATTTATTTACATAAATATATACAAATAAATATTTTTAGTTTTATAAAACATGAAAAACAAAATGGAAGACTAGATGTATATTTTAATAGGATACGAACAGAAATTTAGTTCTGTAAAACTGTTTCTAAACGTTATAATTTTGTTTCTCAGAAATTACAAAACTAATTAAATTTTAATATATTTAATTTTGGTTAAATTACTGTAAATAATTATATCACCGCAGCAAAACAAATACTCTAGGAACGCAAGAACACAAACCAAATGAAAAATAATACACCATTTTTGGTTTTTAAGTTGTTGATAAATGCGGTGTAATAGAATGAATGGAATAGAAATATGGGAAAAGTCCTATATCTGTCTCTGATGTTGTAAAAGTAGATGAATGTCATATGAGATTCCTATAAGACAAGTCATCAGTTTGTCTATTAGTCAACATGCTATCAATCTACGAAATATAAATATTATCTTTCTCTTTCTTACGAGTATATATTGGAGAAATAAGTATAAGAAACGAAAACGCATTTCTTTCCTAAAAATTTAATTCATTTGCATGTTGACAGATTTCCTACTGGGAAGCGTTTCATCATTTTGTGTTATTAGTGAATCCCCAAAAAAGTATTTTTTTTCACACTAACGGTACGTAGTATCTTCCGCACTTATAAAATGATGTATATCTGTAAAAAATCTAAACAAATAATAAAACACCCAGTGATAGATAAATTATTTGAATTTGTTTTTAATTTAAATATGATTTTCAATGATTTTAAACAACAAAGAGCGCTTAAAATAATGTAAAATAAAACAGAATGTTCTTATGGAAAATGCGCCAAGAGACCCGGTCTCATGTTGTTGTAATCAGATGTTAATCACATTTAAATATACATATTTTAATTTCGAATGCATAAATGTGTAGTAAATTTAGTAATACCAAAGTATATATTTATTCTTAATTCTTATTTGTTTTAGTTTAGTCAGGTTGTAACGGAATTAAACCTAATTCCGTTATCAACCCATCCCAACAAAATCTATTTCCTCATCGGCATGACCTCGAAGATAATATCTTCAACTACATTCCATTCAAGCAAACGTCATGCCGGCCTTCTACATTTCTTCTTTGCCTTTATTTATAGTGGTATCATATGATTCATTCACTTTAGAATTTTTCATATGTGCCACAGTTAAGTAAACGCAGATATGTACATCAACGTAATTTGATTACGTTGCCTATGTACATAATAAATGTACTTGATCTATTTATTAGGTGAAAGACAATGACCGATGCAAATATTGAAAAGCATTGTGGTTGTTGTTGTTCGAACTTCCTCAACGGATGAACTGAAGAAAAAAATATTTGCGCGTGGATCGAGTCAGCAAAATCGATGTCACGTTGCTGTACAATTTACATAGGAATTTTTGTGATGAGATCGCATAAAATTTCCTATAAAACTCAAAAAATAGGTACAATATTCTTCTTGCTTTTTGTGGACAGTTAGTTTTTAGACAGACCAACCGGTGGTCGCTTAGTTTTTAGTTTTTCTAGACGGTCAGTTTTTGATATAGACCAACGCTAGGTCGGCTTTTGGAGTGCGCGAATAGGTGTATAGGAATAATAAATTCAATAATAATAATTTTGGTGTTTGATAATAAGTTTTTGATTTAATAAGTTTGTTAATAAGTGTGCCTAATAGTTGCTGTTTGGTGTAAGGAAATAAACTTAATTATAAAGAACTTTTTTTTGTGTTTAGTTATTTTGGTGCTCAATTTGAGTTTTTTTGGTGTGGTGCAGGAACATCTATCAGGTAAGTTCGAAGTGTGGAGGCATTACTAACCTAATAAATAACAATAGTGGGTTGACGTCGGCTGCCGGCGGAAAGAAAATTGTTGACGCTAAGCGGCTCTTTTTCTTTCTGCTGCCATCGATAGCATACCACTATCAACCCCTCCCCTTACTAACACCACCTTTTAGGGCCCATGGGCCAAATTGTTTTAATTAGGCTAGTTAGGTTAGGGTAAAATGTTATTCTAAACAGTTTACCAATACAACCACGGTTGATGCTGCCCGCGTAATGGGCAGGTCATGTTAACCACTACTTCGGGGTCCGATACCCCACTTTTCCTTTTATTTTTGTATGTTTGTTTTTTTTGATGCGGTTATCTCATGAATACAGGTAGCGGCAAATTTATCTGAAACCGGGTTGACTTTAGCAGTAGCTAAAGTTTAACCCGTTACAAGGTGAATCAAAAAATTCAAATTTTTTTATATACAATTCTTATCACCTTACCTAAATTTCTTGCTGTGTGGCGTTTTCTGCGGTGTGGTATCCGCATCGGTAATTCACTAGTAAATCAGAACAACATTTTAGAACCTTTGATACATAATGCCGAAATATAAAAACGTTTTGAATTTATCGAAAAGAGGGTTAAGAAACCGAATAAATAAATCTATTTCTAATCAATTTAACTATCGGAGTACAAATGTGCAGCAAGAAGATAGAAGAAGGATATCTAGAATAAATGGAAGTATTAATAATATGGCAATAGTCACATTAAATGAAGTTGATGATGTAAGTGACATAGGGAGTATCAACGCGGACGAAGAAAATATATTTTTCGAAAGAGAAAATCTAAAAGAAGAAACAGACATACATACTTTTCTGCGAAAATGAGCAATCGATTTTAATATAAAACAAAATGCTTTGAACAAACTACTTGAATATTTCAAATCAAATGAATTTCCTACCCTACCTAAGGATTCCAGGACACTTTTGGAAACTCCTATTTCTCGAGATGTTATTGCCATGGGTCCTGGGAAATATGTCTACATTGGCATAAAAAAATAGTTAGATCGCTTTCTTCAGAGCGACGTATCCTAAGGAATTGCTGCTTGATTTTAATATCGATGGGGTCCCACTATCAAAGAGTTCCCAAAATAGTTTCTGGGTTATAATGGCGAAAATACATAATGTTAAAAAAAATCGAACATTTTTGTAGTTGCAGTTACCAAAAACCAAAAAATTTCAATGATTTATTAAGGCCGTTTGTGGAAGAACTAAAATTGTTGACAAAATCGTACAACTTCATGAATCAGGTTATTACTGTGAAAATTAGAGCATTTATTTTAGATGCACCACCAAGATGTTATTGTTTGGGAATAAAATCTCACAACAGTTATTTTGGTTGCACAAGATGTTGTCAAGAAGGTACCTTTATAAATAATAGAATGGCCTTCCTGGAACAAAGTTCTCGACTCAGAACAAATAGTTCTTTTAGAAATCGAGAATGTGAAAATTATCATAAGTATCACTCTGTTTTAGAGGAATTAGACATTGATCTTATAACCCAATTTCCACTGGATTATTTGCACGTATTATTATTGGGAGCAGTGAAGCGGATGTTGAAGATGTGGGTCGGTGAGAACAAAAGAGCGCTCCTGCCAAATCGAGATATTAATGTTATTAACGACAAGCTGAAAAAGTATTGTCAGTTTCAACCAAGTGAATTGCAGAGAAAAGTGCAACCATTATCGGATATAGGGTATTTTAAAGGAACCGAATTTCGAACATTTGTAAAATTTACAGGCCCAGTTGTTTTAAAAAACATCCTCTCTCCGGAGAAATATAATAACTTCTTACTAGTACATGTTGCTACAACAATACTTTGCGATAGTAAAATATGTAAAACACACAATAAAGTTGCTGAGGTAATGCTTAAACGATTCGTAGAAGGATTTGGTGAAATTTACGGACAAGAAAATGTGGTATATTCTATGCATTCTTTAATTCATTTTCCCGACGATGTTAAGATCCATGGAAATCTAGACGAATTCAGTGCATTCCCTTTCGAAAGTAATATGTTCTGTATCAAAAATTTATTGAAGAAAAATAATGAGCAGTTATCCCAGATTTATAACAGGTTAGAAGTGGTTAGCTTGAGCAACATTCATAATGAAATCAAAACTAATATTCCAATTTTAAGTAAAATGAAACAATTTGTGTCAGAAAATGGTACAGGAAAATTAGTGTTTTATGAAACCAATTATAAAAATTATAAAATAAACAACAACAGAAAAAACCAATAGTTTTTAACAAAGTCAAAAGAAATAGTACGATTTCAACATGCTGAAAGAAAGCATAATTCAATTTTAATATTCGGATTTGAACTTAAAAGAAAACGGACTTTTATACTACGCCAATAATGTCTTCGAAACTTGATATATTCTTGACGGACAAAAAAGAAAGTTGTATGAAGCCAATGCACCATTATCTTCTTCATAAAAAATTATTCTGTATGGAACTAGAAAATGGATTTTCAGTTTTTTTCCAATGTAAAAGTACGTATTAATTGTTGCATAATACTGTAATGAATCATTACTTTTTATTTATTTAACAATTTTGATCATTTTTTGAAACCATTTCATGAAAGTATATCCAACTTTATATGCCCTATCTGATATTGCTGCTCACAATATTACCTTTTATTTTATTTTTTATTATAATCATACAAAAGTTTAACCAAATTTTTATTTACAGGTATTAAAAATGTTTGGTATTATCGAAACCGTAGAAAACGAAGAGAGATTCGTTTCTACCATTCCGAAAAACTGGATCGTGGATGATATATTATATTGGCCACCATCTGGTAAAAACGTTGCTAAGCTGTGTGCTAAAGAGGCTGAAGTACAAATCGCTGAGTGGAAACCTTACAATGATTACAAAATATTACAAGATGATATATTAACATACGACGATGCGCGAACTAGACAAAAATACTATTCTATATATAATAACACGGACTCTGAAATAGAAGCTATTAGAGTCAAAGCTAACATAAGAGATCACCCTGTAAATTTTAAAGGAGGAAGCACTGAAAATGATTTTAATAAATTGTTTGATGAACAAAAAATTTCATCTTTAGCTATAACAGAAGAATCTCAATTGTTGAACCCAACAGGAAACAATATGACCAAAGACCTTATAGAAAATACAAGCGGCGATAATCCAGAACAAAAATTGTCATTCAAACTTGGTAAAAATAAGAACAAAAACGTGTTAAAAAACACAAAGCATCGAGAAATTAAAAGTCAGGAATCGGATAAGGAGTTCTTTAAGAATAAAAAACGAAAGTTTGAAAACGAGGTAGGAAGCAATCAGGATCTTCAAAATATTGCTATCGAGTATTAAACCAGCAACAGAAAACACCTGAAATTAAAAATAGCACCAAAAAGGCAATGCTCTTTTCATTGAAAAATGAAATAAGGGATCAAACAATAAAAATTGATGAGACAATGGAAGAATTAGAAAAACTAAAAACATGTGTGGGTGTACTGACAGAACTAATTCAATCATTTTGCGCCACTTTAAATAAAGGAAGGACAATCATTAAAGAAGATTCACTTTTCCAGATGCTTAACCTACCATTACTTAATGTAATAGATTTGACGAAATTCAACAGCCTTTTGTTGGTTAGCGATTATTTGCAACAAGTGGTAATTGAGCAAAAATCGGACCTATAAATTTAGTCTATATTACCAGTAACTTATTTTTTGCAGGCAGTACGATTGGCAAGAATGTTATCTACCACAATGTCTCTCAACAAAATGATCAAGATGATGATAGAAAAAATTATCTGGTATGATGTATTGTTATTACACTCATGGAGTGTGAATCTGGAATTTCCACCAAAGGTATGATATTATTACTGCTTCTCAATATGGTTAGTCTAACGTTGTAATTTATTTTAAAATTTCAGCCAGCCGGTCAAAACTTGCTTTTAATGACTACAGTGGAGTAATAACCTTAATCCCAGTAACGATCAGGATTGTAAAAGAAGTTTCCGACGAAAATTTAAAAAAATCGTTAGTTCTCATCTGAAAAGATCCTCACAAAATAAAATCCGCGAAGAATTAAAACTAAATAAAACTCGTGAAGTACAACCAGCGACCTCTACAAGCTTCGATGCTTTTCAAGACTCAACAGAAACCGATAGCTCGGGGGATACTGATGAGACATACTAACATGTCTTTAACTGAAAATTAAAAATCATTCTTCTATAATGTGTACATATCTTATTATTCCAACAACCCCATTTGTTTTGTTATATCCAATTGGAAAAATATTTATTTTTTTATTAAGTTTTTTACAACAGTGAATCTTTTAATTTGATGAAAATAAAATTAACAAGTTAAATAATACTAAGAAATAGTTTTAATTTAATACAAAACCATGGCAAAGTTAATGTATTTTCAGACATGCAAGTGGCCTTCCAAATTAGTGAAACCTTTATATTTGGCTTTAATTGTTCAGAATTTAGCGGCGTGTTAGTCTGAAAACTTCAGCAATTATAGTTGACTTATTACTGAGAAATGTTTGTGTTCGACGTCAACAAATTATTTTGGGTCATGGCTAACTAATATGGTCAATCTGCGTCAAGCAAATAGACCTCGCGCATAACTAACTAATGCGTTAAAGATGTGTCAACCAGCTTTTCTGGGTTTATAACTGACTAATGTGTTCAACCTGCGTCAATAAAATAGGATTAGCTCATAACTGACTATTGCATTCAACATGCACCAACCAGCTTTTCTGAATTTATAGCTGACTAATGTGTTCAACCTGCATCAATCAAATAGGTCTGACTCATCTGACTAATGTGTTCAAGATGTGTCAACCAGTTTTTCTGTGTTTGCGACTGACTAATGTGTTCAACCTGCGTTAAGCAATTAGGATTGACTCATAACTTTCTTAATAGTCCAATCTGCGTCAAGCGATTCTTAATAGCTCATAACCACGGGTGTGAAGTATTCCACGGATTCCACGGCTGTGTGTATGTATGTGTGTTACACTGCTAAACCAAAATCTAATAAGAAAAATTAAGATTCTAATAGAAAGTTTGAGTGATAATTTCGCACTTTGAGTATTTAATTTTTTTATTCAAATTTATGTTAATAAAAAAATTAAATATATTTTAAATTTCAGGTAATTAAAATAAAAAATTATCAAAAATTAAATTTTCTAAATTATACAAAAAAATAATAATTCACAAAAATTAACCGAAATTCAGCAGTAAGTAAAACTTACCTCTTCAAATATAGGGAAAACGGCTTGTAGCTAAAAAACTGCCCGAGATACCTATCAATTTGTTTAGTTTTCCTTAAAGGTATTGTGATGATCTATGTCCAGCATCAACAAAACCTGAATCACCATCTCTGGGGATGGCCGATAATGGCCATTCAACATTGAGTAAAATTTACCTCTTCAAATATAAGGAAAACGGCTTGTAGCTAAAAAACTGTCCGAGATACCTATCAATTTGTTTAGTTTTCCGAAAAGGTATTGTAATGATCTATGCCCAGCATCAACAAAACCTGAATCACCATCTCCGCCAGTGATGTTAGGTCAAAAATTGTTGCTATACAGATATTTAATATTGTAACTATACGTAAAATGGCTTATGTATATAAAAATGTATGAGAACTTCTTAACTCTAGTGTTTCTGATCGGCGATTTAATTATCTATATCATGCTCTATCCCAACCTGAATTTCCATTTTTTACTGCTTATCTGTTCTATTTTGAACAAAAAATGCTTCATATATAAACAAATATGTATGTAACTTATAAAAAATTTATTCCGGAAAATATAATTTAATTTAGTGTTTCTGAAAGGAATTTAATGGGCTATTTCATTTAACACGAAAACAAGAGTTAATTTAATCATGTTATTAATAAAGTGAAACCGAAATCATCTATTGTTCAATGTTGAACTGAACGTTATGCCAAACATTGAATTGAATAATCAAACAAATTCTAATCATAATAAAGGTTTCTAATAAGATTTGTACTAAAAAAAGTTCCAGCTGTTCAAGTTAGATGTCACTTTTTGGTTATATTTTGTGAATGTGTTGCACCACTGCGTATATGTACACCGCCAATTCGAAGGCAAATAAAAGTTTACGGTATGTATGTATGCAGGCCCAAAATGAGCGAGATAAAATACAGAAAATTATTTATCGCTTGAGCGTAATACTTTTCAATGAATAATAATTTTTAGCAAAAGAAATATTCCAAAAATAAATTTCAATTACTTTCCATAGAGTCGGAATAGATTATTAAATATATCTTTGTTTTTGCAAATCGATTTATAAATTTTTAGAATATCAAAATTTTCACAAAACAATTTTTTCGATGATAAGTACGAATTTTTGTTGTAGAGAGACAATAACAATTTCATTGAAATTTTGTATTAGGTAGAAAAGTAGATGATTAAAACAAAAACGGGTGTTTTTAGGTTGTTGTTGCTAGAATCTATAGTAAAAGTAATTAGGCAGTAACGACCAAGTGGTCAAATGACGACGAATTTTATATTATAAAATATTTGTCGTTTTATGAAAAAATTGCTTATACTGAATATTTTCAAGTTAAAAATTCTATAGTTAAAACTTCTGCAGCGCTTTAGCCCAATAACTTAGGAGAATAATGGGACACTACTAGTGTTCGATATATACAAAAACAACTGTAATGTTTTAAATAATTAGTTTATGATTTAAAAATCATAATTTTTTAATTAATTTTAAACATTAAATTAAATTGACTTAATTCGATTGCAGTTCTTGCGAACTCGAGGCGTTTTTTTTTATAAATAAGCAGCTGCAGTGTAAGGTGGAGTGTGATGTGCAAATATGGTAAAGCATCTTAGCTTAGGCTTTGCCTATGGTTACTGTAAACAGTAACACCAATCACCAATTCTGAAAAAAAATCGTTACACCAAACATAATCTTATATTTTGATTTATTGAGGTTTTATTTACAACTTAGCTATTAGTACATATTTACAAAGTAATTATGTTTAGCTCTCTAGAACCATTGGCCTTGTTCTTGAAATCGGTCGAAATTTGGCCAATCGAAATATAATTTGTTCTAGAACTCTGAATATTATTCAAATATGTATTTATTTATTTTCGAATGGGATTGATAAACTACATTCGAATTTTAAAACATACAAGAATATTATAAACAAAAAGTGTATAGGATTAGTTAGACCGACAGTAACAGCTCATCATTACATTTTTTTATATTTAGCGCTTATTAGTAAATATATGTGTGTAATAAAAAAATATAATAAAATTGTATAGGTTTTATTATATGTTTTTTGTCGATATTTCCCTTTTTTATACCTGTATATTTTTTTTCAAAACCGGCGAGCTACGTATTTACTATCTTTTACAAAAACTTGTCGTTGTCATTCAAAATAATCTTTATTGTTTCAAAGGGATGCCTGGGCGGATTTCTTCATTTATTTAATCAATTTTAAATGAAAGAGAATTTTAACATTTTAATTATCTACACATATCAAAATTCAAAATGGAATACATGGTTTTTAGGTTGCCATTACCTTGATTTTTGTTTTGTTGTTTGTTTCTAGAAGATTCATCGATTGCATCAAAACAATTTCAGGGATAACGGTAAAAACGGAAAGAAAAACACAAATTTACAAATTTTGCCCAATTCATAATTTCTTTTGTTTCTTTTTAGTTCATTTAATTGGTACAGTTATTTTTGTTTCCTAGTAAGTGGTGTTGCCTCCTCTTGCATTTATGACAGATTAGCATGGAGCTAATCAATGTATCGAAGCTGTATTGTGAAATTTGCATCCTGTGATCTTAAGAAGAGTGCACTAAATGTGGCAGAACACTTCGTTGAAGTTGTTCCCCTGCGTGTTCAATCGGATTTAGATTCAGAGATTGTGCTGGCCATGGGAAAACATGGATTTTCTGTGCCTCAAACCAGTCTGTAGTGATTATTGCTGTGTGTGGCCTGGCATTGTCATGCATTAAGATTAATTCTGAAGAGGTAAATTTTACTCAATGTTGAATGGCCATCATCGGCCATCCCCAGAGATGGTGATTCAGGTTTTATTGATGCTACACATAGATCATTACATTACCTTTTAGGAAAACTAAACAAATTGATAGGTATCTCGGACAGTTTTTTAGCTACAAGCCGTTTTCCCTCTATTTGAAGAGGTAAATTTTACTCAATGTTGAATGGCCATTATCGGCCATCCCCAGAGATGGTGATTCAGGTTTTGTTGGTGCTGGGCATAGATCATTACAATACCTTTTAGGAAAACTAAACAAATTGATAGGTATTTTGGACAGTTTTTTAGCTACAAGCCGTTTTCCCTCTATTTGAAGAGGTAAATTTTACTCAATGTTGAATGGCCATTATCGGCCATCCCCAGAGATGGTGATTCAGGTTTTGTTGATACTGGGCAAAGATTATTGCATTACCTTTTAGGGAAACTAAACAAATTGATAGGTATTTCGGACAGTTTTTTAGCTAAAAGCCATTTTCCGTATATTTGAAGAGGTAAATTTTACTCAATGTTGAACGGCCATTATCGGCCATCCCCAGAGATGGTGATTCAGGTTTTATTGATGCTGGACATAGATCATTACAATACATTTTAGGAAAACTAAACAAAGTGATAGGTATCTCGGACAGTTTTTTAGCTACAAGCCGTTTTCCTCTATTTGAAGAGTTAAATTTTACTCAATGTTGAATGGCCATTATCGGCCATCCCCAGAGATGGTGATTCAGGTTTTGTTGATACTGGGCATAGATTATTGCATTACCTTTTAGGGAAACTAAACAAATTGATAGGTATCTCGGACAGTTTTTTAGCTAAAAGCCATTTTCCGTATATTTGAAGAGGTAAATTTTACTCAATGTTTAATGGCCATTATCGGCTATCCCCAGAGATGGTGATTCTGGTTTTGTTGATGCTGGGCATAGATCATTACAATACCTTTTAGGAAAACTAAACAAATTGATAGGTATTTTGGACAGTTTTTTAGCTACAAGCCGTTTTCCCTCTATTTGAAGAGGTAAATTTTACTCAATGTTGAATGGCCATTATCGGCCATCCCCAGAGATGGTGATTCAGGTTTTATGGATGCTGGATATAGATCATTACATTACCTTTTAGGAAAACTAAACAAATTGATAGGTATCTCGGACAGTTTTTTAGCTACAAGCCGTTTTCCCTCTATTTGAAGAGGTAAATTTTGCTCAATGTTGAATGGCCATTATCGGCCATCCCCAGAGATGGTGATTCAGGTTTTATTGATGCTGGACATAGATCATTACATTACCTTTTAGGAAAACTAAACAAATTGATAGGTATCTCGGACAGTTTTTTAGCTAAAAGCCATTTTCCTTATATTTGAAGAGGTAAATTTTACTCAATGTTGAACGGCCATTATCGGCCATCCCCAGAGATGGTGATTCTGGTTTTGTTGATGCTGGGCATAGATCATTACAATACCTTTTAGGAAAACTAAACAAATTGATAGGTATTTTGGACAGTTTTTTAGCTACAAGCCGTTTTCCCTCTATTTGAAGAGGTAAATTTTACTCAATGTTGAATGGCCATTATCGGCCATCCCCAGAGATGGTGATTCAGGTTTTATGGATGCTGGATATAGATCATTACATTACCTTTTAGGAAAACTAAACAAATTGATAGGTATCTCGGACAGTTTTTTAGCTACAAGCCGTTTTCCCTCTATTTGAAGAGGTAAATTTTGCTCAATGTTGAATGGCCATTATCGGCCATCCCCAGAGATGGTGATTCAGGTTTTATTGATGCTGGACATAGATCATTACATTACCTTTTAGGAAAACTAAACAAATTGATAGGTATCTCGGACAGTTTTTTAGCTACAAGCCGTTTTCCCTCTATTTGAAGAGGTAAATTTTACTCAATGTTGAATGGCCATTATCGGCTATCCCCAGAGATGATGATTCTGGTTTTGTTGATGCTGGGCATAGATCATTACAATACCTTTTAGGAAAACTAAACAAATTGATAGGTATTTTGGACAGTTTTTTAGCTACAAGCCGTTTTCCTTATATTTGAAGAGGTAAATTTTACTCAATGTTGAATGGCCATTATCGGCCATCCCCAGTGATGGTGATTCAGGTTTTGTTGATGCTGGGCATAGATCATCACAATACCTTTTAGGAAAACTAAACAAATTGATAGGTATCTCGGACAGTTTTTTAGCTAAAAGCCATTTTCCTTATATTTGAAGAGGTAAATTTTACTC
The DNA here is from genome assembly GCA_963691935.1 of Nephrotoma guestfalica. NCBI lineage: Eukaryota > Metazoa > Arthropoda > Insecta > Diptera > Tipulidae > Nephrotoma > Nephrotoma guestfalica. Next base: position 144,921,701 of record OY829915.1, read on the forward strand.
AATGTTGAATGGCCATTATCGGCCATCCCCAGAGATGGTGATTCAGGCTTTATTGATGCTGGACATAGATCATTACATTACTTTTTAGGAAAACTAAACAAATTGATAGGTATCTTGGACAGTTTTTTAGCTACAAGCCGTTTTCCCTCTATTTGAAGAGGTAAATTTTACTCAATGTTGAATGGCCATTATCGGCCATCCCCAGAGATGGTGATTCAGGTTTTGTTCATGCTGGGCATAGATCATTATAATACCTTTTAGGAAAACTAAACAAATTGATAGGTATTTTGGACAGTTTTTTAGCTACAAGCCGTTTTCCTTATATTTGAAGAGGTAAATTTTACTCAATGTTGAATGGCCATTATCGGCCATCCCCAGTGATGGTGATTCAGGTTTTGTTGATGCTGGGCATAGATCATCACAATACCTTTTAGGAAAACTAAACAAATTGATAGGTATCTCGGACAGTTTTTCAGCTAAAAGCCATTTTCCTTATATTTGAAGAGGTAAATTTTACTCAATGTTGAATGGCCGATATGGCCGTTATCGGCCATCCCCAGAGATGGTGATTCAGGTTTTGTTGATGCTGGTCATAGATTATTACATTACCTTTTTGGAAAACTAAACAAATTTATAGGTATCTCGGACAGTTTTTGTAGCTACAAGCCATTTTGCTTATATTTAAATAGGTAAATTTTAGTCAATGTTGAAAGGTCGGGTCCCAAGGGGATTATAGAGAATAATGTTTTATTATTAAAAAACTTTTATTAATCGCTCTATCACGAGAATCGAACTTCACAACGTTTTCTTTGGATTGCTCTTGCATTTTTAACAATAATAAAGAATTTTGTAACAAATTGTTTAATCTGCCCTGTCCCATATTAAAATTATTTTCGATGCGTGTGAATTAACACCTTACGACAATCATTTTATACCAACCACTTAAATCGGTTACCAAAGCATAATACAAATCCTACTTGCTCAGTAGCATACAGATATATTGAAATAATATTGCAAAATGACATTTTACCGATTTTAAAACTAAAAATATAATGAAAAATATATGAAATGTACAAGGAAAATCATAATTCCACTAGTTGTTGGATCCAAACTTGAGATTTTGCATTTCAAAGTGTGTCAATCTATTAACCACGCAATTTACTAGGTTTAGAATAAAGAGATAAATATAATCTTCTTTATAAATTTAAATTTATTTTATAAATCACAAATGAACACGTTTAAAACAGGGACAAAAAATTCACAAATTAATAATTTTCACTCCAAATTTTGGAGCTAAACAACAATTTTTCAAAATGGTGTAAAGTTTAAAAATTATAAAGTTCGTTATGGCACTTTTTAAAATACGATTGTTCAAAAGACATAAGTCTAAAAAATATTAGATTTACATTGTTGCTATTATCGGGCATTTCCAAAATTAGTGATTCAGTTAGTGCATGATCACGAAATCTCTTTTAAGGAGGAAGTTCAGGCACTGGCGTTTTCTAAAATAAAACAATTTCTGAAAATACAAATTCTTCTGATATTTCCGTGAATTATTTCGAAACATTTTGCTTTCAATGTTGAATGATATATAAACGGGTGTGAAGTATTCCAGACTTTCCATAGATGTTATGTATGTATGAGTATCACACTGTTAATTCAAATTCAAATAGGACAAAAATTAATCGTATAGGAAATTTTAGTATAATTATATAAGTATGAGACTTTTTTTAGAAAATGACTCAAACCTCAATTATTAAAATCTCTAGTATATAAATATTTACTCGATCCTAATAATGAGTATCCCCTTTTTCAAATATCAGGATTTATGAAATAGGTTATAACTAAATACACGTAAATACATAATTGGTATAAAAGAGTCGTTAAAAGAACTATCAAAATCAACCTATTGCGCACGATGCATAATCTAGGGTTTTTAATCAACTCTTGCATCTTGGCAGAGGTACTAATGATTTATTATTTAAAACTTGGACACCGGTCTGCAATTTTCATAAATCTTCTAATAAAACAAGCTAGATTTAACTATTCACTACTTCGGCTATTTTTTTTCTTTGAATTTATACCTTCAAGGGAACAGGTGTCATTATAAATCAAATTTGGATCGTCATTATCGGCCACATCCAGAGATCGTGATTCAAATCTTAAAACAACATAAAGCTGGCCATTGAGTCACCTAACCAAAACCACCTAGTGCTAATAATGCACGACTTCGGGTTCATTGCTACGAATTTTCATATTCTCGGTGTACTGATGTCATTTATACTCAAATTTAGATGGCCATTATCGGCCATTCCCGGAAATCGTGATTAAGATCTGGCTAGTGCATGAAGTTGGTCATTGAGTCACCTAACTAAAATTACCTAATGCTAATAATGTTCAACCTCGGTTTTATTGCTACGAATTTTCATATTATCGGTGTACCGATGTCATTTTTACTCAAATTTAGAAGGCCATTATAGGTCATTCCCAGAGATCGTGATTCAGGTCTGGCTAGTGTATGAAGTTGGTCGTTGAGTCATTTAAATAAAACCATCTAGTGCTAATAATGCACGACCTCCGGTTTATTGCTACGAATTTTCATATTATCGGTGTATCGATGTCATTTTTACTCATATTTAGATGGCCATTATCGGTCATTCACAGAGATCGTGATTCAGGTCTGGCTAGTACATGAAGTTGGTCATTGAGTCACCTAAATAAAACCACGTTGTGCTAATATTGCACGACTTCGAGTTTATTGCTACGAATTTTGATGTTCCAGCTGTTCATATGTCATTATAACTCAAACTTAGATGGTCATTATCGGCCATTCCCAGAAATCGTGATTCAGGTGTGGCTAGTACATGTAGTTGGTCATTGAGTCACCTAACTAAAACCACCTAGTGCTAATAATGCACGACTTCGAGTTTATTGCTACGAATTTTGATGTTCCAGCTGTTCATATGTCATTATAACTCAAACTTAGATGGCCATTATCGGCCATTCCCAGAAATCGTGATTCAGGTTTGGCTAGTACATGAAGTTGGTCATTGAGTCACCTAAATAAAACCACGTTGTGCTAATATTGCGCGACTTCGAGTTTATTGCTACGAATTTTGATGTTCCAGCTGTTCATATGTCATTATAACTCAAACTTATATGGCCATTATCGGCCATTCCCAGAAATCGTGATTCAGGTCTGGCTAGTACATGAAGTTGGTCATTGAGTCACCTAAATAAAACCACGTTGTGCTAATATTGCACGACTTCGAGTTTATTGCTACGAATTTTGATGTTCCAGCTGTTCATATGTCATTATAACTCAAACTTAGATGGCCATTATCGGCCATTCCCAGAGATCGTGATTCAGTTCTGGCTAGTACATGAAATTGGTCATTGAGTCACCTAAATAAAACCACGTTGTGCTAATATTGCACGACTTCGAGTTCATTGCTACGAATTTTGATGTTCCAGCTGTTCATATGTCATTATAACTCAAACTTAGATGGCCATTATCGGCCATTCCCAGAGATCGTGATTCAGGTCTGGCTAGTACATGAAATTGGTCATTGAGTCACCTAAATAAAACCACATTGTGCTAATAATGCACGACCTCCGGTTTATTGCTACGAATTTTCATATTATCGGTGTACCGATGTCATTTTTACTCAAACTTAGATGACCATTATCGGTCATTCCCAGAGATCGTGATTCAGGTCTGGCTAGTGTATAAAGTTGGTCATTGAGTCACCTAGCAAAAACCACCTAGTGCTAATAATGTACGACTACGAGTTTATTGCTACGAATTTTGATCTTCTAGATGTACTGTTATCACTTTTACTCAAATTTGATAACATTCCCAGAGAACTTGATTCAGATGAGTTTTGGTTTTTATACTTAATTGTGATAGCCATTGACAACCATATCTGGAGATTGTGATTCAATTCTCGCTAATTCGTAAAGTAGTTGATAGGCATCTACCTAAACACATCTAGTTTTAATAATGCCCTGCTTCAGGTTTATTGCTACGAGTTTTTATCGTCAAGTTTTACTGCTGCAAAAGAACATTCTTATTTGCTTCTAAAAGTAGATAATTCTTAAGTTGATTTAGTATATTTTTTAATCTCTGGAAAAATCTCTGGAAATTTTGTTAATGCATATGAAACTCAAAATATTCTTATTAGAAATTAGTGGAAAATTCATAAATGGTTTGAGTTCAGTATATTTGGTTTGTACCTCGACTGTTTTAGTACTAACTGTTGATTGAAAATGTAGGGTTATGTTACTATAATATTTTATTCTTCGTGATTTATCAATTAAAATTTTAATTTTTACTTTAGTTACAAGTTACAATATTTTTCTGCCATTTTAATTAAGACAATTTTATATATGTCTAATAAATAAACTGATAAAATTTGCTCGATTTCATTAAACTGACCTTGATATGCTTGTTTATTAAATATCGTCAATTCAATGAATATATATCTGTCTCTTGTTTTTATCTCATTTTTATTTTATTTAAATGTTTTGAATTAAAATAATGTAGAAATTTTGTAAATTGTTTAAAAATGTGTTCTATCCTTTCTAAACTAATTAAAATAATGTAAAATCAAACATAATATTTTACTTTTCATTGACAATTTCGCAAATTAAAAATCATAACAGTGTACTCCACACAACTACATAGAAAGGCTTTAAAATTTCAATTGGAATTTGCAAAAGTCCAATTGGATTTGTATACGTATATGATTTTAATCTATGGAAAAATCTATGGAATACTTCACGGGCCCGATATATAATTATAAATATTTTTGAGTCGTTTTTGAATTAGATTTTAACATTCATATTGGAATTTTTTTTAATGTGTACTAATTGGTTTGTAACTTTGGTCAACTGATTGCCGTCTTTACTTTTTTAGTACTATTTTCTTTACAGGAATGAGACAAAAAATAAAAACCAATTTAGTTTTTCGCATTTTTATAACAAAGATTTAATTATTTTGCTTAAACTATAGTTACATTAATATTCAGCTATTAATTTTATTTTAATTTGACTTAAATCTTACACATTAATTAAATAAAAATGTAGAAAATTGGAAAAAATATTTTAATGTGCGTATATTTCTTATTCAATACAAGTTTCATGATAGCTATATCTGTCTCTTATTGCTGTTTCCATTTTACAAGTTTACATATTTTTGAATAAAATTGCTCGATTAATGATCTAGTTTATATTAAAACATGTTCTTTACTCCAATATTAACATGTTTGAATTAAAATCCATTCGATTAATTTACATTTTTATTAAAAATCTTGTAAATTAAAAATCATAACAGTGTACAATACACCAATACTTATACATGCAATAAGAATTTAATTGGATTGAACGAAATTCCAATTAGAATTGTATACGTATAGCCGTGGAAAAATCCGTGGAAAACTTCACGGGCTCATATGTGAACGGTAATTTATAATCGTATACATAGAAACTGACATTTCAAGGGAATTCCCTTTGTATGTACATAAAATATTGGTACCCGAGAAACCAAAATTTGAAATTACAACAGATCGAATTGTAACTTACCCAATAAGCGAAAATTTGTATACTCAAAATGGGTTGCCACCGTATTGTGACAAAAATGACTTTTTGTGGAATAATATAAATTGATAAATATATAAAATGTTAATGAAAGGAGGAAACAGTTTTCTGCCTCGGGAAATTTATCATTTGAGCTGAAATATGATGGATTGTGTTATCCATTTGGGTTTTTATTTAAATTTAATTACATTTTCATAACTTATTTTAATAATTTTCACTTACTTTAAACAATTCTATAAATTGAAATTTTGACGAAAGTCCTGATTTAAAACAATAAAGTTGTCGGAAAATATAATTCAATTTATTTTTATTATTATTTAAAATTTATTATCTATTTATTTTTTTTTACATACCGGAAGGTCAGGGAAGATTGTGATTGCAACATTCTTGATCAGGGGGTCTATTTAATTACTTACGCTTTGAGCATAAACTCAATACAATCAAATATGTTAACGATCCAAAGACTTTTTGCTATGGAATGTTGTTTTTCGACGATCTTTCTGGTTGAATTCAGGTTATGTTTTAGTGAAGTTGTGTGAATGTTAGATATAAATTAACCCTGCTTTTAGTTGGATGAATTTAAATATAGGTAGCTGAATGACAATACCGAATCTAAATTTTTTTTATTATATTTTATTTTATTATTATTATTATTATTTTTTTTTATTTTTTATTTTTTTTATTTTTTTTTTGTTGACATTTTTGACGGAATATTTAGGTCATCATATGTATGACAATACTGCCGTGTCATTACGAACGTGAAGTCCCTCGGTTAGATGGTGTTGGATGGGAAGATAGGGCAAAATAAGGTTACAAGCAGTATGTGATGAGATGACCCATAGATGTGAATTAAATAACCTAACCAGTCTAGTAGGACTGATGCCGAATACATATGATGAATATTAGAATCCTTTACCTCAAACACAACTAACTTACATTAATTAACTAACAAACTCTAATCTAGAGTATGAATTTAATTGAGACTAACATTCTAATATATTTAAGTAGTTAGAAAATGACTTTGCTGCGGTTCGCCCTAGTGGTTTCTGTGACTAACATCCTTTCCTAACTAACCTTATCTGTTAAGGATGCAGGCAGGGCCTGGGCCCGCATGATGCTGAAATATTATTCGCATTCAGATATAATTTGTTATTTGATTGTTGATATTTCAGGATTATGGTAACGTACCTAGGATCGCCGTTATGGCTGGCCTGTACGCCTCTATCATATCATCATATCATATCATATCGAGGTGGGTATTGCAAACTTGTCATATTTTGCAACAACGATTGAAAATTAGTTCAATGTTAAAAATCCTATTTTGGTTTTAGTCGAACAATGTGAAACTTTTATTGCTCAAAAGGGCAATTCACATCGAAGGATATAACCGATGCATCAATATGCATAAATACATATTATTTATATCGTATGAGAAATCATGACTTTGATTCTCCAAACTGCCAATATCGATTATTTTGATATTACATAATTTAGTTCCAAAGTACTCCGTACTTTATTTACAAATTAACATTTGTTTTGCTAAAAACATAATATAGCAAGCATCCAACACTTACTTCGCTAGAGTATAACATTTGTTTTACCATAATATATAACCCCAGTTTCTTACAATAAACAACAATAACAGTTTTGATAAACTAGTAGAGCTCACAAGATCTATAACATCCCACGAGACTTTATCAAATTAAATGCTGAATTTTAAACTTACTATCTGTAATATAGATTCCCTTTACTGTTTGGTCCCGTGTTCACCGGGTCATGTGAACGCATAACACGATGAACAAAGGAACAAATATTTATGTATCTATATTACAGAAAGCAAGTGAGAAGAGTTCTCAAATTTTATGGTTAAGCATTGTTGATCCTGATTATATAAAATTACTGCATCATTTATGGTATAGATGCTTGGACCCACTCAATTATTTTATATTTCTTCTTCCTGGTATTTCCGGATATACCGGATATATACAGTGCTAAGTTGAAAGAACTTTGTGCCGTGACAGTTTTTTTCCAAGTGAGTTAATAATAAAGGGTTAGGGAAAAAGTTTGTGGCCTTTTTGGGTGATATTGAACAAAAAAATGTTGAATAAAATGAACTTTATTAAACCAAATATGTGTCATTTTGATCGATGACCTTTTGCCATTTTTCTGGTAGAGCCATGATTCCATCACTGTAGAACTTCTGTAGTTTAAAGGCGAAAAATCAAGACAACTCATTTTCGCAAGCCCCTTTTGAATTAAATGTAAAACCACTAAGACAGTTCTGCATGGGCCGGAACAAATGGTAGTCCGATGGTGCAAGGTCAGGACTATAAGGTGGATGCATCAAAACTGCCCAGTCAAGCTCTCTTAGTTTCTGCCGGGTCATCAATGATGTGTGTGGTCTAGCGTTATCATGATGGAACACAACGCCTTTTCTTCTGATCAATTCTGGACGTTTTAACTGAATTGCTTGCCTTAAACGCGTTAGTTGCTGACAGTAAAGATTATAATCAATCGTATGGCCCGGTGGCAGCACCTCAAGATGCACGATTCCTTTCCAATCCCACCAAACACACAGCTTTACCTTTCTTGGCGTCAATCCTGGTTTTGATACCGTTTGGGAGCTTCACTTCATTTTGTCTATGATCTTTTTCGCATAGTGCTGTTGCATCTTATCCACTTTTCATCACCAATAATCATTCGCTTTAAAAATGGCTCGATTTCGTTCCGTTTTAGCAGCGTTTCGCAGATAGAAGTCCGGACCACTAAATTTTTAACTGTTAATTCTTGTGGTACCCAAACGTCATGCTTTTGTATCCAGCCATTATCAAATGGTTAAAACTGTTTTGTGATCAATATTTAGTTCTTTACCAATTGCATGGTATACGCCGATCTTCTTCAATTTTCTGCATGATTTGACATCCATATTTCCAGAACGAAAGCGCTTGAACCATTTCTTTGCTGCTGATTTTGATAAAGCACCTTCTCCATAAACAGCACAAATTTTTTCGCAAGCCTGAGTCGTGTTTTTACTTTTGTCGTAATAAAATTGTAAAATATATCGAATTGTTTCATTATTTATCTCCATGTTTAAAATGTTGTAACTTATTATTCTCTTCACCGATTTTAATGTTTTGTATGTCAAAGTACAAGTTAAAATGTCACCTTTCAAACACACATAATAATTGCCCGATACGACCAATGGTTACTGAGATATATGAATGTAAAGCCATCTACCGAGAAAAAGGTCACGAACTGTTTCCCTACCTATAATTTAGTTAAAACTGGTATATTGCAAAATTGTCTATTTTATTCTTCTATATGGAGTACATAAAGTGTTTATTGTTATCGCGCTATATTCCAACGTAGTATTTGTCATATTCCAAATTATATGCAAAGTACCTGTAAAATATTTAGATCACCTTGTAACTTCGCAAGTTCTGAAATTTCGTATCGGAATTCATGGAAATTGTTTTTACGGCGAAACAATGTCATATTTGTTTTCGGCGGTAATCTTATGAGAAATGTAAGAATATTTCACTATATTAACAATCCATTTTCCATACATATAGATTGGCTGACACTTCATTTAGAAAGATAATTAATATATTAAGAAGGTTTTAAATTTGTTTGTATTAATTAATTTATTTTAAGGTTTGTTCGGCTTTTCAGACAAAATATTATTTTTAATGACATTTCACAATGTTTACGACTCTTTTTAAGTCAGTGAAAACAAAGAGGTCATTTTACTCACAATGCATCTACCAAAAAAACTAGAAAAATTCACTGGGGTTAAAAATGGGGAGGTGTAACAATTGGTTTATCTACGGAACTTCACTAATTTCATCTTCGCGCACTGTAGTCATCTCGTGTATACTGGAAATCCAAAATATAATAATTGTACATATAATTAAAATTGTGGTGTAAATACAATATAAATGCGTATAGCAATACTTGAATATCAGATGATTTCGAACGTTAATACAATTCAAGGTGTCTTTGTATTGTTTATAATTCTAGATATTAGAATCGATCAAGGCACTAGTATGTTTTAGGCGCGCAATTTATTATCGGTCAATAATTTTTTAATTACCTGCAGAGTCTTTTTTTGATAATTAGTGGGGATGAAAAGGGGGAATCGGTGGTGTATATAGACACAGAAAATATGCGCAGGGGGCTAGTTGGTGACATCAACAAGACATCATAATATTTTTGGGATGATGTATTTTACCATATTTAACAGAAAATATAAACAAATCGTGCACTGGGAAGATAATGTAATTTTAGTGCTGTCTGATGTCATTTTTTATTTTCTGCGAAGAAATGCTGGGCTAACACACTTGCAATAAATATGAATTGCTTAAAGTAAAAATAGAAGCATTTGAATGAAAGGAAGAAAGAAACTTTATAAAACGACCAACAAATTCATGAACATCAAAAGGCAGTGTGAGGTAGGAGAGAAGATAAGTTACGCTAGTTAGTCGGTCTCGTTTTATATACGCCCACTATAATGTACAGCTAATATGTTATGTAAATGAATTAACATAAATCTATTTTGTCACAATTTGAAAAGCGAAATTTGTGTGGTGAAAAAAGATAAAGGGAGAAACTTTATTTGGCCCTTTGTAAGATGGTTACGATTTACACGAGAGTTTGGTAATTTTATTTTACAAATATAGTTTGGATTTTGACGAACCATTTGAAATATTAAATATTGCCAAACGTGGAGTAAATAGTGTAAGTGGTAAGTCGCTTATAGTAACACTATTTACTTCACGTTTGGCAATATTTAAATGATTCGTCAAAATCCAAACTAGATTTGTAAAATAAAATTACCAAACTTAGTTACAATGAACCATTAAAGATTAATAAAGGAGAAAAAGATCTTATTTCGTCCAATTATAGACCAGGAAATTCACAACTTTTACCTGAATTATCTCTGTGATGATCAAATTCGAAATATTGATCCTCGACAGCAGTGATACTTGCTTGATTGAATCAATTAGTCATTCATCATTAACTTATTTAGTTTAACATTATCGTTTGATGAAATTACATTTGCAGTGTGCTTAACTCATTTGATTGTTTGTTTATGTATTCTGATAAATAACTTAATTAAGATAAGTTTTCATATATTAACATATTGTTTATACGAAACTATTTATCTCAGAATTTATTAAATTTCCTGTAAATCCTTTGGGATCGATCTGTTCTGCTGCGCATTTTAAAATGTTTTTTAAAAAGCTACCAATTTTTTCGTAAACGCTTTTGAAGTTTTTTAATTGTCTGCTGAAAAGTGAGTGAAACTCAATTTTTAAATGCATTCAAGGGTGGTGGACTGGAAATGTTTGTTGTTTCCATAAATTAATATTCAATTGTAATTTAATTAGTTCTGTTTATAACGAACATGTCATAATCGATAAAGCGTATATAAGTGAGTTCATTTGTTAACACACATATAAAAATTTAAATTACAAATTCTTTGTTTTTTTTAATATATAATCAGTACAACCGATACAGGTGCTCAGTTTAATAATCAGCTTGGACTGAAAAACATTTTAAATTTAAAAGTAAGTGATTTTTAGTGAAAACAAGAGCAACATGTTTCAAAAGCCTCGTACAGTTTACAATGGGCCTGGTTATGAAATAATTATGTCTGAACTATCAGAAACATATCAGAATGCCATATATGTTAATGAATTGATAAAAGCAATACCAAATAAGGTAATTTTTTGATTAAAAACATTTGTTTAAGTAACAATTTTAAAATTTGGTGCAACAAATATCAATTGGCATTTGAATATATTTTGACAAACCATTGCATCTCAAAACAGTGTAGTTTATTCATTTGAAAATAATTTATTCTATTAGCAGCTAAACCCTCCTTCGTGTGGGTTACAAAAAACCGTACGCATTGTGCAACCATAATATCTGTTGTGTATTCCTATAGACTTATTCCGTAAACTGAATAATCAAATTATTATAAATGCCACGAAAATTAAATAATTTTGTATTGAATGAATAAGTAAAATGGATGTAGAATGCAATTCGTTGCCTTGCAATTATAAATTGTTCCTTCATTCAATACGCCTATAAAATAAAATTGGCATGTGGAACAAGGATTTTCTTAGAAGTCGTGCGTTATATAGGGGTAGATGCTCGATCGGCTAGCAAGCAAGCAATTTGCTAGCCGAAATCCTGGATACTCAATCAGTTTTACCAAGGAAATTTGAATTTCAAATGATATTTTTCATAAAATTTTTGTTTATTTTTGCGGTTGCACAGTAAAATTTGCGGGTTCAAAAAATGAACAGCAAATTTTTGTGTTGTTTTGCACAGTAAATAACAGTAAATATTGCAAAAATAAATAAAACTTTTATGAAAAATATCATTTGAAATTCAAATTTCCTTGGTAAAACTGATTGAGTATCCAGGATTTCGGCTAGCAAATTGCTTGCTTGCTAGCCGATCATGCATCTGCCCCATAGTGCCTTTCACGGATTAATCAAATGACTATTGCTCCGCAAAAAATTATCAAAAAATGTTGACGTTAATGTAGATACTATTTCTAAAAAATCCTTATCTCTGCTTTACGGTGAAGCGAACTCATCATTTTGATGACGTTTTCATTCGGACAGAGGTATAATCTGGTTTTGGATTTCTTACACGATTAAATGCATTTAGACATGTAGAATATCCAAACAGCTTAGTTTTTGATATGATGTTTTGCAAAAAACAACATTACAGGCTTTTACGATAACGGATATTTAGACTATAGAGCTAAATACGATTCTTGTGCTACTCCCACCAAGTAAAATAACTAGACAAAACTGATTTTAATTTTTTAACAGGTTAATTTAAGTTTTAAATTTCACACTTAATACACTTGTTTCTATGTCGCTCGACTCACAAAAATTCAAAAGATCTTTGTATGTGCAGCTGGCTGTATGCGTTCTACAACCCAGCGAACATTTTTTTTTACCTTCAATGAGATTATATTAGACTGGATTAGCTCATGGGCACTGGATAATGTTTATTGCCCGTACAGAATTTTTTTGGGTAAATTGTAGTTTAAACTACGTAAAGTTAGTTTATATAAACCTAATTATTAGGGTGCAAGCAGAAACTCGGCTCTGAAGTTGTTGTTCCGTGTCCATCTATTTTAAGAGATGGATAAGTAACATTTACGTTATTGCATTCTATTCTATTTTGAGTGAACATTCTGCGAGTCATTCAACAGTAGAAAATGGTTTGCAAGATTTTGTGATGACAATTTTAGTCATAAGAACAATTCACGTCCAAGTGTAGTAAAACAATTTGAAGGCGAATACTTAAAGTTTTACTGAATTAAAATCCGCGTTAAACTCAAAAGAGCTTGTAAAACAGTTAGGAATTACTCAACAAGCAATATCACTTCGATTGCATGCAATGGGAAAAATACAGAAGGAAGGAAAATGGGTTTCTCATAAACTGACCGAAGAAAACAAAAACCGAAGAGTTTACATCTGCATGAATTTGCTTTCTCGGTACAAAAGAAAGATTTTTTTGCACAAAATCACTACAAGTGATGAAAAGTAGATTTTGTAAAATAATCCTAAAGGCAGACAGCCATGGGAATATCCAGGTCAGCCATCAACATCAGTTGCAAAATTAATATTCATTCAGGAATATCATTTGATATTATGATATAATTAGATAATGTGTTAGATTAAAGTGCGAAATCGGTAAATGGGGCACGTTTCTGGCGAGACTGCAGTTTCTCCCTCCTACGTCACCGTAGTAAAACAGTTTTTTTTATAGGCGTAGTTATAGATTTTGCACTTTAACCGTAACATATTTATGTTTGGCATCAAATAATGCACAATTGTTGTATGATTGATTGTAAACGAATTTATTTCAAATCAAAACACAGGTCGTATTCCGAATAAATTCACGAAAAAATCAAAGTAAACCTAAAACAATTTTTGTAATACTTTAGAAATAAACGCGAAATTGAAGCACAGCCTTTTAATATGACTTGCAAAATACCAGTTCCTAAAACGACAAAGATATAGCAGAAATGTTCGCGTCGTCTTTTCTATCAGACTATAGACCAAGCGTTACTAATGAATTGTACGAACAACCCAGCAATAACAACACATCAATAACTCCTCTTGTCCTTTTTGATGATAACATTTTATCGGCTTTAAACGGGCTTGGAGACGGTTATTGTCTTTACCCTCTTCTAGTTTGAAGGAGTACGGTGACATTTTAATAATTCCATTATGTTACCAATTCAGTCACTCCGGTCACTATTCGGTGCTTAACAGCGTGTTCCCCGAAATATAAAAATTTCAAAAGTTAAATAAAAAGTTTGAATTAGTTATATGCAACAACTTTAAATCCATAATTGCAAGTAATATATCAATAAACCAGTATGGATTTATGCCTGGCCGATCAACATCAACTAATCAGGTCGAATTCACCAGTTAAAATAATTAACGATATAGAAAAACACCGTCAAGTTGAAGTGACGTACATGAATTTCAGTAAAGCTTTTGATTCTATCCGTCATCATAAATCATTCCAGAGTTTAAAATTCAAATAAGTTATTTAGCTCATTTTTTTTAATAATTTTTATTACTTCTTAAACTTTCGAGTCTTAAAAAAATTTTTTCGATACAAAATAAAATCGAAATCAAGGCTATCTAGATAGGCAACAAATTATGACATCGTATCTATAGAAAAATACTTTACAAAATAAAATTTGACTTTAAAAACGTAAATTGAAAATAATTGTTTCCATCTTAAATAGATCATGAATAGATCGTAAGAATTGCCAATGTAAGCATAATCGTTAATTTTGTTTATTGAATTTGAACTAGATTTTATATGTTACAATTGCAAAATAGATCTTTTTCTGAAATTTGGTTGGTTTTCTAAAGGTCTACATCTTCCAAAATAATAGTATGGTTGGTATCTCTAATATGTTCCGAAAGTAAACTTATTTGATTTGAACTTCCTGCGGCACCACTTATATGTTGAAAAAATCGTTCCAGTAAAAAATGTTTTGTTTGTCCCGTGTAAATTACGTTACAATCATTACATTTTATTTGATAGACAAGATTGGAATCTTTGTTTAATGGTATCGGATCTTGTACTATTGTTGAAAACAAAATACACTGTGCTTGAATCGCAAACTTTTTTTTTGTGATAAGCTTGGCACCCAGGGGGAAACCTTATTCAAGTATGCTGAATTCAATAGTGCTAGTCCCATTTCAAAGTTAGTGCCCATTTTTGAGATATGTTTTGGCTCTGAGTCAAAAATTTGTCAAAATATACACTCATTTCCACATTTGTGCAAGTCAAGACAAACAACTTTGCCGAACATATCAAGACCGAAAAACCACATCTACATTCACATTTTGGTGTTATTTTTCTTTTTCTTTTCAGGTCGACGAAAAACACTTTTTTGATCATTTTTTGTCCATGTATTGAATTAAATCGATTGAAATCGATCGAATAAACATCGCATCGATTAACATAGATACAATAGAAACTATTTAAAAGAAAATTAATTGATTTGATGATGAATTTTCATAATTTTTTCCTAAAAAATAAACATTTTTCTTAACTTTTTTAATTTTAATTTTCTGATTCGTTCGCGTCGTCTTCGGGATCTTCTCTTTAAAATTCCAACAAATATCACCCAAGAGTGCTTGTGCTTTTTGCCGCTGTACCAATATTCGAGCCTAGCCACTTGGTGAAAACGCTCGCTGTGCTCAACGGATTCGGCTGGTTATTGTTCTGCAAATTTTTCTTTTAATCTTTTGAACATTTTTTTTGTTGTCAAACACTAGCATAAAAAGAGGGAGTCCTCTTTTACTGATAATTTGGTTTCCTTCCTGGATTTCGGTTCTCTCTTTTTTAACAATATTCACAGCATCTAGTATTTTAAAACCTTTATTTTGTAAGTCTTCCATTATTTCTTTGCTTGAGCAAGAGTGATGCAAACCTCTTGCCATGACTTTTATAGGTCGGGCCTGTTTGTTTTCGTAAGTGAACCAATGATACTTTTCAGCATTCAATTTCATAGATAAGGTTCTATAAGAATCTGAGTCCAGAGTATTAATTTTTCAAACGTCATTGTTTAGCGAAGTTACCTTATAGTCTTTGTCAGTAACCGATTTCATCAGTGACTGAATTTCTGGGTAACTGGTTACACCCACAATATTTATTGGTGGAGGTGATTTTTGTTTCGGTTGCACCAAATTTGGTGTAATGTTCTTGGTAAATTTACTACCATTTGGTTGACTGGCTTTGGGTAGAGCATCTTTTGAATCTGGACTAGATTGTTCCCTACCATTTAATTGCTCAGCTTCAGGTGACGATTCAGCTTTTCTTTTCTTACTCTTCCTGGACTGTTTTTTCTTCTTTAGAATCCAGTCCGTCTCTCTTTGTAGTTCATCTTCATCAGTGGAATAGATGAGTTTGTCTGGTTCAATGCTTCCTATATCGCAATCTTCTTTTGAATCCCGATTCATTTTTAGGTTTTCATTTTCTTGCTTTAGATACTCAATTTCTTCGCTTAGCTTGGCAAATAATTGCTCCATATGCTCTAGCCTCGCCAAGAAATTCATATTCTCCTTTTCTAGGTCAATAGTTGTTTTACTAGATTCGGCTATTTGCAAAGTAAAATTGGTGGTATCACTTATTTCGTGTAATTTTTGTCTAGGTATACCGTTAGAAAAAGTATCGGCTTGGTCAGCTACCGATTTGCTTCTATTTTTTTTATCGGTGATCTTTGTAAGTTTGGTCTTCTCTGAAACGGATTTGATGTTCCCTGATAATGCAATAGATGGTCCTCCCCAGAATCCATAGGGCCAGTCTCCACAGAGAGTCGATTTACCAATGTTGATATTGGTGTACCACCTGGGGTATTATTTCCTTTTGTTTGTACCATTAACCACAATTGTATTGAACCCTCCACCATTGCACCTAAAATACTACAGACCACACTGCTTTAAAAATTTTGCCATACGTTTTCATTTAATGTCGTTGGCTCCATTTTTGACTATTAGAGGCAGCACTAAAATTAAAAAGATTTATTTGTGTTTAAGCTGTCATGTTGGCAAAAAGAAGTTGTAAACATACAACAAGAAAAATATTTTAATAATATATTTTAATTTTAAATTTTTGGCGCATAGATGGAAAATTTGTAAGAATCCCAACAATCAGTTTCGAACGGATGAGATTATTGATTTGAAAAAATCAGTCTTCTCATCAGGTCGCGACGACTGATGTTGTATTACTTACATTGGAATATTGTCTATATACATACCGGGTGTTTCTTTTAAACTGAGACGATCAAATATCTCGAAAAATAGCCACTCTACGGAAAAAATGTCCATAATCAAAATGTATACATACCGCGGGGGAAATACATTAGTGCAAAAAAAATAGTCCCCCACCCCCCGCTTTGTAGGTGGGGCGGGGGTAACTTTTAAACTAAGATAGGAAGCCATATTTTTTATTGCAGATACGGATTCTAACAAAAAATACGTATGGTTTGAATGAAATATTTTGTTCGGTTCATGATAGATGGCGTTGTAATCGACGAAATTCAATTTTTTCAATTTCTCCTTCTTAGAACACACGCATTCGATTCTGCAATACGTTTGAAATAAAAAACATCAAGTTTTCATTGGGAATACTCGAAATTCGTCATCAAAACAATTTATTAATGTAAATGGCAGGTGAATAAAATAATTTTAGCTTAAAATAAGTGTTCAAAATGATGGCCTGCGACTTCAATGCACTTATTAATACGCATTTCAAATAACTGTACACAACTGAGAAGTGTGTCTGGTTGAATTTCAGCACACGCATTTCTGATTCGCTCAATCATGTTCTCACGATCAAGTATTTCACGTGCCACTACCGAATAGTGTGCAGGACAACCATCATGTTGAAACCACATGTTCCGTCTCACTTCTAAGCTCAAATTTTCAAATAATATTGGCAGTTCATTTTCCAAAATGTTTCGGTACATTTGACCATTCAAGTGGCTTTCAATAATGTGGGGGCCTATGAGTTTGTTGCCAATTATTCCACACCACACGTTGACAGTTCAGTGCGGATTTGTAACACTCCAATAATGCATGTTGTGTCGATTAACCGTTCCATGGTTTGTAAAAGACGATTCGTCAGAGAACATTACGCAACGAAAAAAATTAGGGGTTTTGTTGTATTTGCTAACGTGCCCATTGACAAAAAGTTACCCGATTTTGGAAATCAGCGCCATGAAGGTCTTGGTGTAAAGACACATGATATGGATGATACTTGTGCCGTTTTAAAATTCTCCAAACACTGGTGAGGGACAATCCGGGATCGCGAACTATATCTCATGTACTAACATGAGGATTATG